>JAUCNQ010027678.1:3082-13468 GCA_032352715.1 Bougainvillia muscus | reverse complement strand
CCAGCTCACAACCTTGATTTGGGGGCAGGGGGAGATTTTCACACTGATATTCCGACAATTTATGTCCAAGATTGTAGATGACTGACCACATAAAAGTACCCTCTGTTAGTGATCGTGCAAATAGTTTTCTAAAGTATTGTAGAAGCCTCCAAAGGAGACATTTGTGCCAGACTTTATCAAAAGCCTTTGATATATCAAGAAACACGCCTCAAGAGAAAGATTTGCAACGAATGATCTAAATATATCACGAGTAATGGCAAGAAGTTGTGATATGCAGGAACACCATGCCTGATTGTTTATCAGGCAAAAAATTATTCTCCAGAAAATATCGGAATAAGTTGTTATATACGACTTTTTCAAATATTTTTCCAAATAGTGGATAAAGTGAAATTGGTCTGTAGTTTTTGACAATGTATTTACTTTCCATCTTTTGAACAGGGATAATAGTTCCTTTTTTCCAAGAATTGGGAAAATAGCCTAATCTGACGAATGTGTCAAAAAAGATTTGAAGGGGCGAATATTAGAATTTTCGCACATTTAGATCATCTTAATAGAAATATTATCATACCCATGCGCTTTATTTTGGTTCAAGTTAATGATTTTAGATAAATCTGTGAGAGACGTTTGTAGTAAATTAGCGAAATTATACAAGAAAAAGCAAAAAGAGTCTGCATTATTTGGGTCTCTTGTGTAGGTGGACCCGTTCAGTCTCTGATACATAAGACAGTCTAGAATCAGCGTTCGAAATTGAACTGCTTATATATCACTGAAATGTTGACAATTTTCATTATTATTGATTGTGCCGTATCTTGTTAGTTTGATTCAAGAACAGCTATTGAAAGTACTGGCTGGTAGCGCTACACTGGTTTGTATGAAGTGTGTTGGTGGCGCCTCACACAAGTGCCTGATAAGTGGCATGACTCTGGTAGGGTTTGGATTTTTACATTGTATTTTAATTTTGTGGTAAACTTGAATTGTATTATTTGCTGGTTTTTGGATTTTACCCACTTGTAAGTTTGATATGCTAGTACTGTGACTTTGTAGTGTGGATTGAGGAAGCTTGAATATAAGTCTTCATTGATAGACCTGCATGACATATCTAAGATATGTTACCCCTTAACGATTTTAGCTAACAACCTGCATCTGGATTTTATTCCAGGTACATTCAGATTGTATGATAAAATCCTTAAAGTAAAACATAAAATGTTTTATGCATTGAAATCGTTTTTCTAATCTACAATCACGTTCATGACAAGAGTAACAATGAGGGTAAACATAGGCGGATCCAGAACACTCTTTGTTTTGCCAGGCTAGCCAGGTGGAAATACCAAGTCCTCCATTATTTTGTTTTTCTGTTTGTACCTAGGAGGATGTGAAAAGAAAGCCGGATCAAGAATATTATTTAACCTACGATCGTGTGTAAACAATTATGATAAGGTATGTTTTTATGGCCTCTTGTGCAATTGGCCTGACACTTTGGACAAAGTATCACATTGGAACGACTGAATGTCTAAAGATACAACTTTGTCACACGAATTGCCTCCTTATAGACTTGTCAGCCGGAGATTTTGAAGAAAAACTAATTTGCCCACATGTAGGTTTTGGCGCCTAATGGTTAAATCATGACTGCAAATCGACACCACGTGCAAGTCACAACTCAAAACTAAACAGTGATCATGCAAGCTGTATCCTGAGTCATTTAGAAAAATAGAACTTACACTGAATAAAACTCTAAACTGATACATTTCGTTACATTTATATATTTACTTTTGTTACTTCCTGATGGTCAGGTGGAGGTGTGACTTAGCACATCTTTCTTGATTATTAGCATGTAAATTCATTATACATGCTCCGAGTCATGTGGTAGGTGCGACTTAGGTTATGTTAGTGTGATGTCGGTGGGACATGCATAACAGCATGCACATTATTATTAGTATATAACCCTGATATTTTTTGTATATGTCCATTAATTTTGAAACCATCATTGGGATAGTAATACATGCATATTAGTGTACAATCACTAATTTTTAGTACTTATTTGTGTGGATCCTATACTTCCCCGCACAAAGAGGCGACCTTACCAGGACTTGACTTCAAGAAGAAGAACTTCAACTTTACATAGCTACATTTGGATTGATCATCATTGCTGATTGGAATAAACACAAAGATACCTACCAAAAAGAGTGAAAAACTGGAAAATCATTTATGGTGAAAATCAAGGTTCTGGATGGATTGAAAGGACAAGTGTAAACAACACTGGTTGCAAAGAACACAAGAAAGCTGAAAAGACTTTCAACCCAGATGAAAGAAAAGGGGGATGAATGCCATGGATTGATTGCCAACATTACAGAGCTAAGACTTACTGAAGACGACGATGAAGCAGAAGTCACACGAGGAAAAGTTGCAAATCTACGATGACATTTTGGATGACAGAAGATTTCTTCAGAGAGAAGAAGGAAAAAGAGCTGAATACAGAAAGGAGAAGAGATAGAGAAGATGAGCAGGAAAGAAAGAGAAGATGGAGACAAGAGGAGGAGGACGAAATAGAAAGACAAAGGAGATTTGAGTTTAATTTTGAGGAGAAAAGGTTGAAAAGACTTACAGAGGAAAAGCAAAAGGCCAAGTTACCAGAGTTACAGATTAGCAAGTTTGATGGTAGTGTGGTGGACTGGGTGAGATTTTCGGAGCAATTTGAGACAGAGATTGACAAGTGTTCTAGTTATGCCGCTATCACCAAATTTTGTTACCTGAGAGAGTTGTTGGCTGATCAACAAAAAAGTGAAATTGCTGGACTATCATTTTCTGAAGAGACAAAGCAAAGGAGCTGTGACAGCAAAAACATGGAGTAACATCTGACATAGTCCATGCCCATGGCAGATTGATTCTCAACCTTCTTGCAATCAGTTCTGCTAACAAATTCAATTCAATTCACCATTCTTACCGAAATCTGAATGTTAGCGTGAATTCATTGAAAACTCTGGGGAAGCTAGATACAGCAGAGATATTAGTTAGAGCAACACTTGACAAATTGCGCCCAATTAAAGCTGATATAATACGTACAGACGAGAGTGGCAAAAATGGAATATCGACAAACTACTTGAGTCACTTAAAGAATACACCATCAGAAAGCCAGAGAAAACTGGTGATATTGAAAAACAAGACTACAAATCATACGGAAAACCACCAAGGGTGAAGGGATTTCAAACTCAGAACAAAGATCAAAGGAAAGTTTGCTGTGTTTACTGTAATGTTGAAAGTCATCGAAGCAGTAAATGTGATAAGGTGAAATCCATCCAAGAGTGAAAAAATGTTCTTAAGAGAAAGGAATTGTGTTAAAATTGTTCAGGCCAGAATCACACTGCCGCATCATGCAAAAGTAGACATTGCTCAAAGTGCAATAAACGCCATCACACCTCTACCTGGTATACTCAAGATGAAAAACCATCATCCCTGTTTATGTTGGAAGAGACAACAGAAACTATCTATCCTACTTTGGTTGCTGTTACAAACAAACAGAAGTTTAGAATACTCATTAATACTGGCACAGGTAGTTCATCGACAGTTCATCGACATTTATTAATTATGTCACCAAAAACCTGTGTACTAGGAGTCCAAAGCAATTGAAACTATGATTTCGACCACAATGAAAAAGCTCCAGTTTAAGATGTAGAACTGCAATCAACTGATGGAAAGTACACTATTGAGGTGAAGGCCAACAAGTTAGACAAATCAGTGCTTACCACTTTGAAGAATCCAAGAATTAGAAACTTGAAAAGGAAATATCCGCACCTTGTAGGATTGGAGTTTGACAATGAAGATGCGAAGGATTAACACCCTGTATATGTCAAATTTGGTGCCGGAGATATTGCGAGAATTAAGACGGTGACAAGTTTGTTGAGCACAAAGAATTCAAAGAGAAACTACAAAGAGAAGACGATGGAACACAAACAAAACTGTTAGCATCGGAAGATTGACAAACCTTATGAAAAAGACGAAAGATACACCAGATCTCCTTCAACAATACGATGACATTATTCAAAGCCAGTTAAATGAAGGAATTTTGAAAGAAGTCCCAAAGGAACCCACTGGTAAACGTGTTTATTACATGCCTCACAGAGCTGTTGTCCGAGAACAAGCTGAAACAACAAAAATGAGAATTTTATTTGATGCATCGTCTCAAGAAAAGGCAAATGAACCATCACTGAACGACTGCCTACATACAGGACTTGCACTTCAACCGATGCTGCAAAAGATTTTGATCAGGAACAGAATGAAACCAGTTGCTCTCCTTGGTGGTATTAAACAAGCTTTTTTGCAAATAGGAATAGATAAAGAGGACAGCGTTGCCTTCAGATTTTTCTTGATTAATAATCCGTTCACAAGATTACCATTTGGATGCGCTTCAAGTCCGTTCATTCTTGGTGCGACCTTGATGGAACATCTAGATACCTACAACGAAGAGAGGAAGGAAATGTTGAAGAAAATATAGTTGTTGAAGAAATAGTTATTAAAGAAATAGTTGAAGAAATTCAAGATGATTAATTTGTAGATGACTTGATCACTGGGGTAGCTACCGAATATGAAGTAAGCTCAAAGAAAGCAGCAGCTCACAGATTTTCAAGGAAAGTGGGTTTGCACTGCAAAAGTGGCTTTCCAACATACCAACATTAGAAGCTGCAAAGGAAATTGGAGATCTTGATGCTAGGTACGTATGCCAAGGACCATGTTGGAACAAAATCTACCGAGAGCAAGATAATTGGTGTTTACTGGGATAAAAAAGGAGATGTTTCGGGAGTATATTTAAAAACTTGTAAGTAGCAAAAGCAGATCACAAAGAGAAGAATGCTGAGAGTAATGGCTTCAGTATATGATCCACTGGGTATTGCATCACCACTAACATCTTTATACAAGAATGCTAAGGGCAGTTCACAACCTATCTTGGAAGCAGCATCCAACCAAAAATCAATTTTATGGACACCTCCCACCAATCAGCGTGGTAATTCGAGATAGGCGTCTAAGATTTGCTGGGCACTGCTACAGGAATAAAGATGAATTGGCAAGCGACTTAGTACTATGGCAACCTGTTCATGGACGTAGAACCCGCAGCAGACCATCAAAAACTTATGTTGATCAACTCGCGGATGACAATGGTTGTGAAATTGAAGAACTTCCAACATTGATGATTGAAAGAGACCAATGGAAAGAAACTGTCAAACTGTGCCGAGCTCGCTCGACTCGATGATGATGATGACTAACATCTTTACCGCATGGTTTGTGAACAGAATGTGCCACAGGATAAACCATTGACTAAAGAAATGGAAAGAAAATGGATGTCTTGGATGAAATTGCTTCCTGATATGGTTACTGTGCCAAGAAGTTTATCACTATTGGACCAAGAAATAATTGCTATTGAGTTACATGAATTTGGGGGTGCCAGGAAAGAAGGTTGCTGTTCAGCTATTTATGTTGTTATCCATCATTCTGACAGAAAGATTCAAGGTTTGCTGACAGCAAAGTCTAGAATTTCAAAGAAAGACTTGAACTAGTTGCTGGACACATGGTAGCCAACTCTTTAGAAAATGTAAGGAAAGATTTAAAGAAGGACCCTATTGTTTCAACACATGCTTGGCTTGACAGCACAGTTGCCTTATATTGGGTACCGAACAATAATCCTGAGTGGAAGCAGTTTGTCTCCAATAGAGTGATAAAAATCAACCAGAAAGAAGATATAACTTGGAGACATGCCCTACAACCGACAATGCTGCTGATATTGGTAGTAGAGGTACAAGTCCTCTTACAAAGTCCTCTTGGTTTGATGGACCAAGATGGCTGATAAACATAGACGTATGGCCAGAAAACATTGTAGAACCTTCTTCTAAAGAAGCTGATTTGGAAAGAAAGCTCATTAAGTAGATTCATATGACAACCACCTCTCGAGATGACATCTTACTGATCAACCTCCTACAAAGGTACACTAAATGGACAAGGTTGCTGCGAGTTACGACTTTGATGAAAAGATTCATCAACAACTGTAGAAGAAAGGAATTAAATGGAGAGTTGTCACCAGACGAAATAGAAGATGCAATGAACTTCTGGATAGAGAAAACTTAAGATGATGGGAAGACCTTTGACAAGTTCAAAGACATTTCACAGCAGTTGAATTTAGTGAAATATGATGAAGGAATTCTGGTATGTCAAGGAAGAATCTCTGGGGAAATATCCATCTACTTACCATCCTCCCCCGCAGATTTACGCACATGATTATTGAGAATGCTCACGCAGAAACTATTCGCGGTTTGGTTAGCTTAACTATGGCAAAAGTTGGATAGATGTTTTGGATTTACAGAAGTCAGGTGAAATTAATCATATATCATTGCCGTCACTGTAAGAAGCATCATAGCAAGGCTCTAGCTAAAGAATTTACATGTACATTACTAAGTTACAGAACCACACCATCAAGGGTATTTGAAACTACAGGTCTTTACTTTGCTGCGCCACTAGAATATCGAATCTCTAAAGGTCAGTTTTGAAAAGCTTATGTTGCGTTATTCACATGTGCTTCGTCTAGAGCTGTCTATCTAGACTTGTTGAAAAGTATGGACGTTACAGAATTCGAACAATATTTCAAGGAATTTGTAGCAAGAAGAAGTAATCCCAAGTTGATGGTAAGCGATAATGCGATAATGCGATAATGCGATCAAACGTTCAAAAGCATGGATATAAGGCTCAAAAACATTATGAATAATGCAGAATTCAACACCTTGTTATCAAAATTGAACATAAATTGGAAATGTAACTTGTCAAGATCACCTTAGTGGAGTGGCTTTTTTGAAAGGTTAGTTGGATTGACCAAAGCTGTTCTACACAAATCCATTGGCAAGGCAATATTATCCTTCGAACAACTAAGAGAAGTATTATTAGAGGCTTGGGTTATTTAGAAGATGATATCCAACTACCACCACTAACACCTGATATGCTGATTCATGGAACCAATGTAACAATTCCAGAAAACGTACTTGAGGACAATCCTGATTTCAAGCAGCCCCTTCCAGCAAAAATGGCAAAACACCTACAGAAGTGTAAAGATGTGTTGTGGTGAAGATGGTACACTGAGTATCTTCGAGACCTTAAATAACGACACAATTGCTATGATGGAGGTCAGAATCCACGCTTGAAAGTTTGAGATATTGTACAAGTTAAAGACGACAAAAAGAATCGAGGTGTATGGAAGCTTGGAGTTGTGGTAAGACTGGTGAAAATTGGATATGTAATTCTTGGAGCGAAATTGAAAATGGGTAATAACAACATTTTAGAACGTCATATACAACACCTGTACCCTCTGGAGCTGAATCTTGAGATGGAAAGTATTCGTAATACCAATATGCGATGGAAAAAGACGTCGATTTAAAGCGGTATGTCTAGAAACCTTGGTGATGACAAACAAAGAACCAGGTCTGGCCGAAAAGCGAAAAATGATGCGGTTACGAAAATTAAAACCATGGTGTAGGACTTATTAAAGGAGGATTGGTTTTATTTTTTAGGCACTCCGTTCTAAAAAAGGGAAAGTGTGAGTGAAACTCTAAACTGTTACACATCTTTCTTGATAATTAGCATGTACACTCATGATACATGCTCTGAGTCATGTTGTGGGTGTGACTTCTTGCACATCTTGCTGCATGACTTATGGCATGTTTTATTTTTGGTCCCTTGCATGACTTATTGCATGATTTCTTGGACAGGTTATGTTATTGTGATGTCGGTGAGGCATGCATAATAGCATGCACATTATTATTAGTATATAAACCTTGATATGTTTTGTATATGTACATCAAATTTGGAACCATCATTGGGATAGTAATACATGCATATTAGTATAGAATCACTAATTTTCAAGACTTACTTGTGTCGATCTTATACTTCCTAACAACACTTGTGGCTCACAGATCGCTATATTTTGAACGCTAGTCTCATAATTTATGCACATGATCAGTGGATCAAACCCTAGTCTGAACAGCAAGATGAAGAACTAGACGTTTTAATACTTAATAGGTTTTGTATGAAAATGAGTCTTTAAAGACCCATAATCATACAAAAGCAAATAAAATTTAATGAGTTTGAGCACACTTTCAATCTCCATGATATTGCTTTGACTAGGTAAAAGTATATTCTAAGTCCGCCTCTACATGATTGTATAGTCAACTCAATAAAAAGGAAAACAAAGTATTTTTTTATAGTTTTTTAACGAAATCTTGAATTATGAAACTGAAGGCAACTAACTACTAGTTTCCAGATAAGCTGGAACTTTTCTGATATTTCCCCTGTTCATAAAAAAGAATATTACTGGTAAGCAAGTGTTTCGTTGACAATTTCTAATATATTCGAAGGAATTATGCCCAAGCAAATTCATTTTTGTAAAGTGCAGAAAGACCCTTGATAAAACGAGTTATAATGCAACCATGTTGATGTATCTCCCAAAAGATTTTGATACCATCAAGCATAAATAACTTGGCGCAAGTATTTCATGTATATGGATGTAGAATAAATACAATGAATTTATCTTTCTATCCATTGGTAATGGATGAAGCACTGCAGCAGGTTGGTTGATAAAATCGTTAAAGGACAACATAACTTTTCATGCAGTGAAGGTAGAATCCACATATACCGCTCAGACATAAATTTATTTAATGTGTTTCTCAGGGTCCTTTCTTATTTTTGATGAAATAGATGAAACTTTGCTCACCGCACAACACAAGGGACCTATGACAGTAATCTTGTTCGAATGCGGATTAAACTCGGATTAGCTTAATCAAGTATTAAATCTGACTCTAACCAATCATGTTTGTTTAAAATTAGGATTAATTGCCAGATTAAGCATAGATTCTTTGAGCGTCACCCCTCCCCCTCGAAAAAAGCTTCCACCCCCCTCAAAATATAAAAAATCTAACACCCCCCCCCCCCTTTTCGGGTTGCCCCCCTCCTCTCGAAAACATTTTGCACACAAGCCCCACCTCCCCCCCCCCTCTGGAACGGTATTTTTCTAAAACCGACAACCCCCCTCCCCCCCTTCCATCTCCGTAAAATAGGTTATAGGGATCAAAAACTTAAGGATTGAACTGTGAACAAGTGTTTTAGGATTTAGTTACACAACAAAAGATACTAAAGTTATAATAAATAGATCTAACGTGAAAGTTTTCTCAAAACAGTCTGCATTTCATACCGATGATTTGTAAAATTGACAATCGCCACCCCCTTTCTGGGCCAGCCTCCCTTCAAAATCAAAATTTTCATTACCCTACCCACCCCCTTTAACGAGGCTTTGGGCAGAAACTATGTTAAGTTTAACCATTATTAATCTGCGTTCGAACAACTGGACTCTGAAAAATAAATATGTGACAAAAACTGCAAAAATTAATAGCTAATGATATGTTACTTACAAACAGGCGTCTTCAAATCTTCTAACCCGTAACCAAGTAATGCAACATAAACAGCTGTAATGGATCTTAGCAGAGCATTACCATAAATTTATTTCTTACTGGATAAACAGATAACACTGTTTAAGAAATTAAATTTTACTTTAAAAGGCTTTTACCAAGAAACCTACATTCCAGATTTTAGCTAGTTGCATAATAAAATCATCATTGACTAACATTATTTTAATACAGTGTATGATTTAATGATTATGCCCATTAGTGATTCTATTAAACAAACTGCTAAAGTCTGGATCTGGATTTCTGCAGGGTTTTTTTATATAACCCTCAAATAGTGTAATCATTTAAAAAAAAAGTGTTGACTTAAAGCTTAAAAATATGCATGAAATAATATATTCTTCTTCTGATGTAAACATATTACTCAGTGGCGGATCTAGCCCTAGTCAGAGCATTGTGATGGTGTATAATTACTGTTAATTCTTAATTATATTATGTATGACGCTGGGTCTTTAGATACCCAGCGACATGCATAATATAATTAAAATTAATAACTTTGAGTACTCCACTTACTACTGTGACTAAGTAAAAGCTTGTTCTAAATCCGCCTCTGTTACTACACTGCATAAAAAGTTTTGTTATCCTTTAACGATTTTATCAAACAATCCTACCGAAATCTGAAGTTTTACTACAAGACTTCAACATGTTATTTGATAAATTCCTTAACGTAAAACATGATATTTTCTGCAGTGTTAGTATTTTAGGAGCCTGTTTTTTAGGGCGACTTTGATTGGTACCAAATTTATTGCCTGACCGCAATGCTATTTTTAATCTGGTTTGGGACATGTATACAAACCAGCACTTCTAGTTCTATCGGCTACGTGCAAATACCCACGAGTTGGGGACCGCCCAGATATTTTAATTAAATCTTCCATATCTGACAGGTGAGCTAAAGCAGTTT
>JAUCNQ010027567.1:0-13469 GCA_032352715.1 Bougainvillia muscus | reverse complement strand
GTTACAATAACACTTCATCTGAGGTGAAAATTATTAGGAATGAAGCGAATTGTTAAGCGAATTTAAGCGAATTTTTTGAGACGGCCCCTAAGCAACCTACAGAAATCTGAAGAACGGCAATTTTCCACGCCTCGGAAAGTCAAACGTAATCTGAATGTGATTATCCCGATTTTCATTCGCATGTTTTTACTTATTCAGTTCTGCTCAAGTTTTCGAAACACTGTTTATATGCAGCATTCACTTGTATCAACTGTTATTACAGTAAAAGTAAAACGAGAGTAAAACGCCAGATTTCTAAAGGCAGTATAATAAGATTCTCCTAAAGTTAAGCATCACTTTTTATGTGGTACAAATGTGTGCTAACGTTCAGGATAAACACAGCATCCAAAAATCGAAAAGAGAAACAGTGTAGTACAAGTTTTCGTATGTAATAATAAACTTAAACTTCAATACCTTCAATGTTCAACTTTCAATGTTCGAGAGCATGTCGTCGGTATTTTTTAATATTTACTTATATTTACTAATATTTACTAATGAACTAGTCCTACAAGTGTTATTGATTGCAATTTCGATGTTGAACGTAATTCCTAATATTAGTAAATATTAGTAATAATCCTATCCGGTAATAGGAAGGGCGCTCATTCGATCGAAGAGGGCGCTCATTAAAATATATTCAAAAGTGGAGCACTCATTCGAGGGATAATTAATCATTATGCAATCCAATACGGATTAAGACTTTCATTGCAGTCCCTCCGGGCTGAAACGGGAAAGATCATTCATGCTGTTGCGGGAATAAGAAAAATCCTAGTGACTTCTTCATAGTCTAGCAGGGTCGGATTCAAGGGTAGGCAAACACCTGCGAAGAAGTGTAAAACTATTAAAATTTCTTTGAAATTTTAATGGTTTTGCACTTCTTCACAGGCACTTACCTACTATTTTCAGCTTCTGGATCTGACTCCGTCTAGGATTATCCCAATTTCCATACTGTGAAAATACTGTATGTAATCCGATACGGATTATCTCGATTGCTATGCTGTGAGAATACTACTTACACCATCAGTTTGTATCTTCATTTTAAAACAAGGAGAGTTATATAATTCCATCAAACTGAGTATATTCTTGTAACATAAAATTTTCTAAAAAATAAACAATGTTTGGAATTAGTGCAGTGTGGTGGATCCAGCCCTAGAAACACGATGAAGGACTAAATTTGTTAATTCTTAATAGCTTTCTGTATCTTTAGAGACCATCGTCATACAAAAGCAATTAAAATTAAAGACTTTCAGTCTCCATTTTATTGTTGTGACTAAGCAAAAGCATGTTCTGAGTCTGCCTCTGTAGTGAGTTAGTAGTGAGTAGTGAGAACTCACACCAACTTCAAGTAAGTAAGTTAGTCGGGGACGTCTATCCTCTTTTCGATAGCGCTAGACCAGGGTGATGAATTGCCGAAGAGGATCACCACATCTGCTGCTATCAGCTCCCAGAGTTTACCGCACAGAGTCAGATTACCTTAACTGTGCTACTCATAAGCTGAGTTGGTGGAGACCGTGGATCGAACCTGGAATCTTGCGATACGTAGGCGAATGCTCTACCAACTGAGCTATTCGAACTTACACAAACTTTACAAGTATAGGGGGTGGGGGGGGGGGGGTGGAAGGGAGAGGTTATTACCGGTTATGTCCGGTATGGTAAATTCACACTATTAGAGGCTAATTATGACGTCATTAGCCTAGAAATGTTTAGCATTAGTGGATTATGGTATTCATAGAAGGGGGGGGGAGACCATTCAAGTTCGTATGGAAATTCATATCAATTTTCATACAATTTTCAAGTAGAAGCATCTTCTGTGATGAAAATGGTACATATTTTACCTGATTGTATTTTGTTAGTGGGATGGATACTCCATTTGAACACAATATGCTTCTCCTAAACAAATGATAAAACAAGAAGAAATGAGGTCATGGAAAATGAAGAATTCAATGTAGAATTCGGATAGTAGGCGCCTAGAACAGTAAGCGTCCTCCCAAACAATATTAGTACCCAAAAGTATTTCTTCATTTCTTCTTTTATTATTAGAAGTAGTTAGGATCGTTCATGGATTGTTTGACAATGATGATATTGCAGCTAATCTATGATCTTAGTTCTGTTTCTGAATGGGATAAGAAGTGCCTGGTGACATTCAACTATTCCAAGACTAAACCTGTTTCAATAAACCACTTCAGAGAACCAATCCTCCCTCCTATTTCGATGGATTGTTCAAACTTGCCTGTGAGCGTCTTTTTTCGTCTCCTCGGTCTGGCTTTGTCCAGAGACTTTTCTTGGCAGACTTACATTACATCTTCTGTTTGCTAAGAGTTATCTCACTTCAGAGAGCATTTGGCATCGATATAAGTCTACCATACGTCCCAGAATAGCTACGTCCCATATTGTTGCCACATCTAGGCAGGCGCTCCAGATGCTTGTCTTAATTTTTTGGCTCATATATAGCGCCCTGTTTGTAATGCTACATGCTAAATGTCTCTTTAAAACTGGACTCTCTGTATCATCGTCGTAATGTTGCCTCCTTGTTTCTTTTCTTCAAATATTTTCATGGTCGTTGCGCAGCTGACCTTTCTTCAATTAACTCTCCTTTGAAACCTTTCTAGAGTATCAACTGTTGTACTGTGCAAACTCCTGATTGGCCCAAGAAGCTCTACAGCGACAGCTTCACTCCTCATACCTCTCGCCTTTAGAATTCTCTTCAGCATTCTTGCTTCCTTCTGATTACGACCCCTAACTCTTTAAGACTCGCGTCTTTTGCTATCTGTCTTCTGTATAAGTTTTTCTACACAGCTCTCTAGCTTGTAGTGGTCTTAAGACCTTGTAATGAGCAACTGCTTTACAAAAAAGAAGAATAAAGAAAAAGTAAGATGGTAGGCATCCTTCGAAAGTAAGCTCACATAAATGGCTACTAAAACTAAAAGTAAGCGGGGTGCCTACTATCAGAATTCTACGGTACTTGCACTAGAGTTTATTGACAATCAAACAAAAACACACGAAGAACCAGAATTTTTAGAGAATGCAGTGAAAACAATCAGTGCCTTAGTTTCGGTCTCAAAGCCATCGGTATTGATGTTTGACACAGTTATTGATCAGAATCAATTAAGACTATTTTGGTAAAGATTTCATAGCGAAATCCTCAAGGTACTATCCACAAAATTCGCGTCGCAATTTGTACCATTTTCATCACAGAAGAAGCTTCTACTTGAAAATTGATACGAATTTCCATATATATTTTGTGGACGACTCCTTAGGGACCGTCACAAAATTCGTATCGAAATTCATATCATTTTTCATACAGAAGGAGTGTTTTTGTGCATACTTAGTATGCACAAAAATACTTCTTCTGTGATGAAACTGGTTCGTATAACGATACGAATTTTGTGGACAGTCGCTTAGAGTGTAATCAAATTGTTTGGTACATACCGATCAATTCTTAGTTTTACTCTTACTTCAGCTCTCTTCATTCGGCGATGTGTCGTCTAAAATATGAACAAAGCAACAGAAGGTTATCATAGAAAACTTCTTTCATATAGACATCCTTTTCAAAGGTCTCTCTGCTATTTCTTTTCTTGTCAGACACTTCAAACACAAAAAAGATATATATTTCAATATATACGTAGCTAGTATTTACGGACCCTACATATTTTTCCGTTAATTTTCCGTTTCCGTTTCCATATTTTTCTACATTTTCGATTAAAAATGTGGGAGTCGTGGAACAGGCTAATATATACGTTGCTACTGTGATTCAAAATTTATGCAGATAACAGAATAGAAAAAGATTTAACCCAACGAATTTTGGGGATAGTCCCTTAGTCTCCGCAAAAGATACACTTTCCTAATTTTCTTTAAACTTTCAGTCGTTCTTAATGTGCGAGCGCGAAGTGCGAGCAAAATTGATATTGAGTACGGCTTTTTATTACGCCTAGGTATACATCCTATGCGTCCAGAAACACTAAAATATTTAAGCGAATATTTGAGACGAACTCTAAGACAACAAAAAGAAGGAAAGCTGAATTGAACTTGTTACTTTGTTCATTATAATTAATGCCTAGTATCTATTAAATGGTCATGCACACTTTAACAATCCTGAAGCATTTTGTTACAGCGAATTACCATTTTGTTACCATCATGCATTAAAAGTGTCTTTCAAAGATCCAATGTCAAACACACGACTAAATCTCTGTTTCGAATTAATGAATTAGTATCTATGTTATCATTTTGTTCTAGAGTTAACCAAAGGAAACGGGAATGTGTACGTTAGAACAATATATGCGAAAGTGACCCTTTTAATCAGTACAGTACAGTTTAAGTACTCATTAATGAAGCATTAAACTTCGATGAGTCAGAACACTAATCACTTATGAAAGTTCTTAGAAGTCTGTTGAAACCAGACCTTCAATCGTGTGCAAAAATTAATGAGACAGTATGTGCAATTGCCCTGACACCTTGGACAAAGTATCACATTGGATCAACTGAATGTTAGAAGATAAAACTTTGTCACACGAATTGTGAGACACTACGAGGGAGTCACAACACAAAACTAAAGATCTGAAGTCTTAAGTCTATAATGATCATGCAAGCTGATCAGCAAGCTGAAAAAAACCCGTCTCTTGGATCGTTTAGAAAAAAGAACTTATACTTGTGCCTCCCGAATCGTTATTTTTCGAACTTTAGTCTCATAATTTATGCACACGATTGTGGATTGAGTTTCTCGTTTGGTTTCTGTGGCGGATATTCCGCCTGGTAGACTGGATATATTTAACCATGGGTCTCGGAAATGGCTCTTACCAGGAATAAAAAAAGACTAAGTTTCGTTAAATTAATATTAGATATACGATCAACATGAGCAATCTATCTGAGATACTGTGTATTTATGAAGTTCCTCAATAGTTGTGATTTAACAATATTTTGAAAATCGGTGTGAGTGTAAACGAAGGAAAAATTGGTTTCGTTATGAATATCAGTTGGGTTTCTTGGAAAACATCCCTTCACCATTCTACGAAGAAAACCAAACCAACACGACTTTAGGGACCGTCTCAAAAATTCGCTTCAAATTCGCTTAGCAATTCGCCTCATTTTCATCTTAGATGAAGTGTTATTGTAACTTATGTGTTACAATAACACTTTATCTAAGATGAAAATTTTTGAGACGGTCCCTTATCTTTTTTATTTGCTGTTCAGTGGGCTTCAAGCTTTGTATTTCCTGATCTATAAGAACGTTACCGAGTTCGTTAAAATAAGCTGTGGCTCTTACATTCTTATTCCTGAATAATAGTATGTCCACGATAGCAAAATTCTGATACATTTTCGAGTTTGATGTTATCAACAATGATATTTCAATCTGTGGTGTCAGTGTTAAGTAACCTTCTTTTTTTAAAAGAAATTGTTAATACAAATCGTTTACAAACATTATTCATTATAATTATTATTTGCTGCGCTTGTGTTATATCTGGACAGAAAAGTACAAGATCGTCAGCATACAAAATCCATCTAATAATTTCTATGCCATGCATCCGCGTGTAGCAGGGTCGGATCCAAGAGTAGGCAAACACCTGCGAAAAAGTGTAGAACTATTAAAATTTCTTTAAAAGTTTAATGGTTTTACACTTCTTCGCAGGCACTTGCCTACTATTTTCAGCTTCTGGATCTGACACTGTGTAGTACATTCAGAAGTGACGCGATACTTAAAAGACAAGCCCTAACCCCAAGAATATAAGTCAAAACCTTTGCACCTGTACGAAATTCTAGAATAAAGTACCTAGTTTTCTCTAAAGTTACCCTAAGGTTATGTTACATCTCCATGGTTACATAAATATGCCCTCGTATTTTAGATTGGACCCTCATCACTAGATGAAAATTGAGATAACGAAATTCTAGAATAAAGTACCTAGTTTTCTCTAAAAACTAGGTATGTTTAGGGTTATGTTACATAAATATGCCCTCGTATTTTAGATTGGACCCTCATCACTAGATGAAAATGAGATTTACTTTTTCTCTAAAAACTAGGTATGTTTAGGGTTATGTTACATAAATATGCCCTCGTATTTTAGATTGGACCCTCACCACTAGATAAAAATTGAGATAACCTGACTATCTGTGGTACTTTTAAAATAATCATATCGTTATATTTTCATCTAAGATGAAGTTACACTTTTTCTGCATGAAAATTTATAGGAATGCAACTAAAAAGTAAAGCGGATTTTCGAGTCGGATCCTAAGTGGATAAGGTCTGGGTAAATGTTTAATTGTCCGCACCCGAATTTAGAAATGCAAGAAGTGCTCATAATCGGGATCCGGTTCAAAACAAAGCCAACGATCTTCTCAGTGCCACGTCCCTGGAAGTACTGCGGTCAACCTGTTCCTCTGTAAAGTGGCGCTTGCCATGTTTCAGAGTCACAGAGTTGACAGAGGGTTGTTAAAGCTTTGAGAGAGAATGATGTAATCTCCTACTGGTAGTGGCTAGTGGTATAGTGGGGGAGTAGTGAACAGAGCTGGGAGAAGTGAAGTAGTTAAAAGAAAGTCTAAAAAGAAAGAAAAATAATATTCATTTTTTCAGATTAGGGGATAACTTTAGACTTGTTCTTTAACGTGCACTCTTTTTCTTTTCTTTCTTTTTCAAACGTAAGACTTAAAGTCTAGGAAATTTTTGCAATTAGAACTAAAACGAATGTTTTTTTATAAAGTTAACATCTTTCATGGTGCTATTTACTCAGGGTTGCCACTCTCATTTTAAAATGAAAAATGAGGAGAATTGAGGAGTTTAGAGGAGGTTTTGGGGACTTTTTTGAGGAGACTCCGGCAATATTTCATATCAAATTTGAGGAGTTTTGAGGAGATTGTTTAGGTTTTCATGTCTCATTTTCATTAATAAAGATCTCCTGAAATATTTTTCAGATACAAAACAACAAGATAAGAGCACTTTTAAAATTAACACACCCAAATGACACATGAAAAATTACCTTGGAACAGGTAAAAGTAAATTTGAGGAGATTTCAGGAGGATTTCCTAAAAATCATGTCTTTCTGAGGAGTTCAGAGGAGAATTTTTGATTTTGAGGAGTTTTGAGGAGGCTAAACCATGTTACTGTGTTGTTTGAATGTAATAAAACCACACCTATTCTCCTAGACAGTTCTTTCTAGCTAAAAACAATACTTAACTTCTACTATAAGCGTTTTAGATTAACTTTTCATTTTCACAATTAACCCCCCCCCCCCCCCCCCGAGACTTTAAATAAAAGTATTTAATTGGATGATAATGGCGTCCCCGAAAAGGGGACGCCATTATCGTCCAATTGAATTCTTTTAATTTAACTTTTATCCAATGCAAGCCAGACGTTATAAAACCGTTATAAAGTAATTCAACATTTTTTTATATTTTTAATTCTTTAACCCTAAACTGAAGGTAAAAAAAATGGTCACACACGCTCAAACAATCCTGAAGCAAAATGCTTTACGATTGTTAAGTGTGTATGACCATTTAATAGACACTAATCATCCAAAAGGTTAACATATTTAAATAATATGAATGAGATTTTGCTGTTAATCGTCTCGTTTCTACTTCATTATTTCTCAGTTAACTAATTAATTGCTAATGTATTAGTCGCCTTCAATAACGCTATAATTAACCATGTAATTAAATTGCAAATCACAAACATTCAATAATGAGACTATGGCATCCTAAACGGATCATGCACAAACTGTTCATAACAAAAATAATACTATAGTGGACTCTCTATACAGTTGAACCTCGATTTTCTGAACACTCGATTTTCCGAATACCCCGATTTTTCGAATTTTTTTGTCGGTCTCTTGACTGTCGGGGTTCAACTGTAATTTTGAACCTCTATAATTCGCAAACCACTAATAATTAGAACAAATTTACTGATTTTTCACTTCCCATAATTCGAACACTCAAACATCCTATATTCCATTCATAATGATGGAAAATGATGAAAGAGTCGAGAGACGACTCCCCGCTACATGCAAATTGGGATAATCAAATTCCAATTATATATAATCACTTGGCATTTAGAGAAAATCTGGAACAGATTTTCTCTAAATGCCAAATATTTTTACATTATCCGAAACCGATTATCCCGATTTTCACCTTTGACACGACCAAAATCTAACGTAGCAGCAACATATTTGTCTTCACCAAAGAAATCTTTGATGAAAAAATTGGACAGTATAAATACTAAACACAGTTGGCAACTAAGCTGAAATTTTTTAATGTAGCTCCTAAGATTCAATGCTATCAAAAATTCTGTTTGGTTACAGACCGTCGAAAACATTCGTATAGGAAATATTCGACAAAATTCGTATCACAAATCGTACCATTTTCATCACAGAAGAAGGGCTTTTGTGCATAGTAAATATGCACAAAGACACTTCCTCTGAATGAAAATTGATACAAACTCCCATACAAATTGTGTAGACGGTCCCTTTACCAATTGAAAAAGTGATATCCTTTTTTTTGTACTGTAGTCAGATGTTTTACAAGATTATCAATTTGTTTTTTTAGCTTATTGTTTGTTAACTAAATTCTATTCAAAATTAATTTAGTCTAATGAGTTTGTTTTTTCTTCATAGATTAATCATGTCTATCCTCCAGTCTACGCCCCTGTAGTTACAGTCTACCCTGTAATGCTACTAATTTTTGTATTTAAACCGAGACTGTTAACTGTATTTGTAATGTACCTTATGGAGGAGAGTATTTTCTATTGTTTTGGCTAGCCAAAACAATAGAAAATAAACTCCATCATAAGTGGTATTTCTTCAATGTAGTCTTATTATAAATTTAAATTGCTTACGGAATAACGAAAGTGAAATCCTTACGGAAACGAATTATTTTAAGTAAATTTATTGTCTAATATGTTCCGGAAATTCTTGTTAAAAAATTAAGGGCAATCCTTTAGAATTTTCTTCTCGATCAGTAACTGATCTTTAAGACGACAATTTCAACCAAGTTTAGACTATGAAATGTATAGATATCGCTCAAATAACCGTTATATATGACATAATATGATAAGAAACCTTAATAAAGTCAACCAAAACCAACATTGACGTTTGTTTTATTTTTGAAATTCTGTTCTGATTGAGGATTTTGGTAATAAGATAATACGAACACATCTTGGGCATGATTTTACTGAAACGGCTCCAACGTTATAAAAATTAATAAAACGTATTGCTACATTTAATTAATACTTAAAAAACGGTAAGCTCTAGATTTCCTTGATGGGCTTCATGGTACGTTCCCCTGAAATCTTCGTTTCTTTTGTTAGTAAAATTATTTACTGAATTTACAAAAGTTAGTTAAATAAAATTTAAGAAGGGTGTTTTGATAGAGCGTATTGTTTAAGAAATAGGTGGAGACAAAATAACATAAACATTTGAAGACATAACTTGTACGAAATGAAGAGCACTTTTCTCTGCTAGCTTCCCAAAATCATTTGAAATTCTTAAAATTAGCAATAAAGACATATCATTAACTTATTCAGTACCGCAAGCCTCTGTAATCACTTACATCTTCTGAGTTAAGGAACTTACATCTTATGAGTTAAGGAACTGTCCACAAATATCGTATCGTTATACGAATCACTTTCATCACTCCTTCTGTAAGAAAATTGATACGAATTTTGTGGACGGTCCCTAAATAAATGACATCCATGAACTTCATCCCATATATCAGATAGTACTAATACTATGCATAAAAACATAAATTACATGACAAATTAGACTAGCAAGTATCTCTTTTATCATGTGCCCCGGGAATAAGCCTTAATAAGTCAGCCAACGAGCCGTCTTAAAAACAGGAGTAACTTTGGCATTATCAGAAGTAAACTACACCATCAGCGAGAGGATACAATTTTCAAATTTCAAATTTTCAAATCTTTATGTCAATACTATGGATTAAAAATGCATTGATAATGTTATTAGAACGATTGTATGAAGCTTTATGTAGCGTTATACGAACCATTTTCATCACAGAAGAATTGTTTTTGTGCATACTAAGTATGCACAAAAACACTCCTGTATGAAAATTGATACGAATTTTGATACGAATTTTGTGGACGGTCCCTAAACCCTATAAAGGCCAGGTAGTACTTATACTATGCATAAAAATATAAATTACATGACAAATTAGACTAGCAAGTATCTCTTTTATCATGTGCCCCAGGAATAAGCCATAATAAGTCAGCCAACAAGCCGTCTTAAAAACAGGAGTAACTTTGGCTTTATCAGAACTGAACTACACTTTATTATTTATTAACTAATATTTATACAGGATATACAATTCAGTTTGCATAAAAGAAAAACTGTAATCAATTCGTGTCCTGTAATTGACGGTAGAGCAGTCTACATTGGAAGTGTAGGTGTGAAAGCAAATGTAGACTGGCCTAGAGTCAACTAAAATAAGAAAAAAAGTAAATAATTAGTATTAATATTAAGGCGGGAGAAACGTAGTAAGGAAGACAATGCTCTCACCAAAGTCCAATCCAACACTCTGCAGAAAACGAGAGTAGATCGTTCCGCAGGAAGTCTGACCAGATCTCAACAGTGAAAATTAAATTTCGGAGTTGGAGTAAATGAAGCATACCAAATTTCGCACTATAGCAATAAAGCACAAAATTCCGCCCATAATTGAATTATTGACATCAGCACGGTTTAATAAGCGTGATGTGACCATCTCATACTACAACACCAGCAGTGGATTAAAGTGATAGTCAGAGCATCAGGAAAGAAACCCAAAATCAAGGGCTCGTAATTGTCAAACAAATAGAAACGAGTCTCTTTGAGCCTCGTCACCATCCGTTCAAGCACAAGTCAACGACCTCAGGTTTCCATCATACAGTTCCGACTACCAGTATATGGTCAAGTCCACCCCTGGGTACTGAAAGAGAAAATGGAGAATAAATTCATAACTAAATCAAATTAGGCAAAAAGTTGATTTTTAAAATTTTACTTCTAAATTCGTTCCGAATTTCGCAAGGAAGGTCGTTAAATGTTCTTGCAGAGAAGAAGTAAAACGATTTTCACCATCAGCCAGAGGATACAATTTTCACATTAACGTCTAAACCACGTCGTTTGAACATCATTTTTGGTATTGTGACTTTTAGAAAGTATCAGATTCACTAAGACCAACATGTTAAAGTGTAGTATGGAGGTTACGTAGTCTTACCTACGTCGAAACGCATTCATTGGCTAGATTTCTTTCTACGTGAAAAGTCTAACAGAAATGTTTAAAGGGATGACATAAGAAACCGTGTCATTGCAACTTGCAATGACATGGTTTCTTATGGCTCCCCTTTAATAATTTCGTAGACTTAGCAGAAAAAAGGAACCCGACTAAAACATGTGATTTTAAATTTGTACTGTGGTCAGCCACTGGTGTTCCTTCTAGCATGTTAAAATACCTTTCACTGCTCTTTCAGCCGCTACAACATTTTTTAAGGAAAAGAATCCTTTTTCTCTGGCAATTTTTTTTTATTAAAATCAGGAACAGGAAAATTCTAGACGATTCAGAAAGTATTAAAATGGATTTAAGGCATCCTAAGATATCCTCGTGAGACGACGTTTTTAAAATTGTGTTTGCCGGAAAAGCTTTATCAAATTATAAGAAATTGCTACAAAATTGAAGACCAACATTGTTCCCAGGGCCTTTAGTATCTCTCTAAAATCTAAGAGCATAAAAGTCCCTGGGAACAATATTATATTTGAGATTTGATTCATTTCAAATTTTCATTTTCAAAGATCATTAATATGGATTGGTTTCTAGAGAACAATTCTGTGGTGGACTATTGCTTAAAAATATCATAAAAACACGCTGTAAAAAACGTATTTTAAGCATAATTTTTATATTGCGTGCTTACTATGGAGATATCTTTTTTTGAACTCCTCCTATTTTTTCTTCCTTAGTTTGTTTTTATAAACATACAAACCTCTATATTCTGGTGTGAGGGGTGGATTTAAACAGCCACAAATTTCCTAGACAACTTTAAACCACAGAATATACTAACTGTGAAAGATAGATTTAAAACAGTTTTCAAACTTTGTTGGAATTTCCAAACATACATTTTTCTTTTTCATTAAAGAATTATACATTTTCAATTTTTCTTTAATTTAAGGTAATTGATTTGTTGATATGGATGTCCCTTTTTAAGGGACATCGCTATCAACCAATAAAATACCTTGATTTTGATTTGATGAGAAATCAATATGAATTGTTTGTGAAATAACGGCAATGTTTATAAAATCTTAAAAATTAATCTTTTACATAATTTATTATGTTTTCCATTTTTGATGAGAAACATTTTTTTCATTCAATATTATAATTCTAAAATAATCTAGGTAACAGTAGCCGATTCATAAATTTCACAGTGTTTAAAACCCACAAATGGCATGGTTTCTTCTTTTTTAAACAAATTTAAACAAATCTTGGTGGGGTGTTTTTTTGTAAGCTCTTTTGGGGACCAGAGTAACATCTAACAGAAAATAAACAATTATATGCATTATATATGTGTGACGTAAGAAATTATCAATGGTAATCGTTGGAAACCATTGGTAATCTACCAATCATCATGGTTAATTATCGGCTATCTCACTTATCATAGGACATTGAGCAAGCATACATTTCATCATACTAACCAGAGACTAGAATAGGAGGGCAGCGTCAAATAAGTTTATTAACGGCAATATTTATGTAAAATAGCCCTAAAAATCCCTAGTTTTCAAAGAAAAACGGGGCACTTTCACCATCATCGTTCAAGGGACACTTTGACAATGGCAGACGCTTGAAAGGCCTGGAGTAATCTCTGCTAACAGATGATAGAACTTCTTTTTAATCAAAATTTTACTTCCTATAATGATAATTGGCAAAATAGCAAAAATTGGCCCATTTTAAAAGATTACCAGAGGGATGAAAGGCGAATCGAAAGAATGTTTTTGATGAAGCAAAGACCCTAAAATGGAACTCCAAAGTTAATAAAATACTATAAGTTTAGTAAGCAACAAGCTATTGCTTTAACTGTACTTCACAATGCTGCTTAGCCTCACAAACAACGCCAGGGGATGAGTTTACCCAATAGAATGAAACTGAAAGTGTACTCTTTAGAGAATTCATCCCTTAAGTATTTTTTGAAATAATCCCCACTTAACCCATGTAATATAAAAAAATTAAACTATAGCCAACTCGAGATAAAAAATATAAGCTACTAAATAGTTTGAACGATATCAGCTCAAACCACAAAATATTTGAACCTCGGTTCCAATGCAATTTTTAAAATATATGTTAAAATCAGAAGCAGCCAACGAGAGGAGTTCGTCAAAATAGGTGTTCTACATTGCCAGGAGTGATGTTTTTCTCTACAGTCAAATCTGTTCTGCATATTTTGCCGAACAGATCAAATTGACAGGAGCATTAATTTTTTT
>JAUCNQ010027456.1:0-13469 GCA_032352715.1 Bougainvillia muscus | reverse complement strand
ATAATCACCGCATCCCGCATTTCGTTTTTGGGTGATAAATTGACGATGAACGAAGGATTAACTAACTGGGGCCTAACCACGGTGAAAGTGCCCTTTTTATGTAAATGAGCCTTAAAAATACCTAGTTTCCAGAGAAAACTAGGTATCTTTAGGTCTCAATTTCATTAACATTGCCCTTTTTGACTGATCAGACACTGCCTTCCTATTCTAGCACAGGCCCTGGTATGCATTATTTCTCTTAGGGTACTACAAAACCACTTTAAAAACTCAGACCTTGATTTACACTACTTGTTTTCATATCCGTTGGGATCTTAAGAAGAACTGATAATTGTTTAAATTTTGTACGAATTTGTGCAAGTGTTTCCTGTAAATCATCATTTTCTGGATCATCACACTTAAAAGAATTCAAAAGTGTTTTCAGCTGTTCTAATATTTTATGCGTTCTTTTTTGGGGTCCATTTTGTAATAATATTTTCCAAGTATTAACAAATCCTTTATAAAAACCAATCTCTCTACCAATATCCATTCCTTGTTGTAAACCAAGAGCAAATCCTTCTAATTTTCCTTCTGTTTGACCATGAAGAAAACCTGCATTAAAACCATCCATTTGTAACTGGTTCTCAACAAAAACAATTTTATCAAATGGATCGTCTGGATCTAACTTCACAGCCATTTCTCTTCAAGTTTTGTATACAATAGATAGATCGCAAAGCAATTTTTTTAAATGTAGATAAGTCTTTGTTTTTACCACAATGCACATCCAAAGATAAATCCAAGATGTTATCAGCACTACATATTTAAAATATCATCAAAATAAAAATATTTCCTTACTCTGTTGGCTTGAGAAGTTACACAAACAAACTACATGCGGTGGAGAGTGTGTGAACAACCCCAGTCATAGTAGCGAGAAAAGAATGATTACATCATTATAAGAATTGCAATGTTATTAATAAACAGTACACATAGTCCAAAAAGTAAGTAATCCCTAACTTCTAAACTTTATCTGGACAGGGAGTTCATTTTTGTTCACTTTGTGTGCTTTTTGACCGTCATAGTCACCATAAGGAGGGTAACTTTTCTTAATGATTTGGTTTGTTTTAAAGTATTGTTTTTTGACTGGACATAATGAGTTTATTGCAGCACTCCCCCCTCAATAACTTCAGAGCCAATTAAGTTCCAAACATAAAACTTGGTAGGAATGTTCACCAACATATACAGGGTCATGTGAGAGAAAAAAATTATGATGACGTCAGTGAGTGCATGATGTCTTCAAAACCTCAAATATTGATGAAAAATACCATGGATTTCTGGGGATGAAAATCCTTTCCGGAAAATTTTCCAAACTCAAAAGAAAGATAATGTTAAGATACATTGATGTGCAGAGTTTCAAGTTATAATCTTGAATATTAAACGAAATAATGCAATTGTAAAATTCAGGAATTTTAAAGGGAGTAATGCTGTTAATATATAGGTGGTTTCAAACAATAAAGAATAATTTACAAACTACTCACAAAATAAGGCTGAAACTCTCGGAAGTAACGTACGATAGATAAATGTTGAATGTGACAAAATACTATATTGATAGGTTAATGTTAACAAAAGTTTAATGTTCAATACAGGCATTCAAGTCAAATTTGGATACATTTTTAGCTGCGGTTAATAATGTTTAACCTCAACTACCTGGTTATACCTTGTTGTTTCTGTTGTGTTTTTTTAAATGAATCGTTCAAAACAAGGTCAGAACACCACTACTAGGTAAATAGCTACGTTAGAAAGGAATCAGAAGATAACGATTTATACATTGGTTTTAAACCATCAACCCATCATATAAGACTGGAAAGCAATTAGAAGGGACAGAACTCCACAATGATGACATTTCATCGCAGAGCGACATGATAGATATTGATAAAAGGCGACTGGAATTGAAAAACTGGTCACCTTGATGTAGAGTTGCATCGAAAGTATATCACAAGTATCATAAGTACGTATTTTGGTCCGATTCTAGAAAGTAAAAAAAAAAAAAAAAAAAAAAAGCTTATTTTTTATCTAAGATTATCGAAAAGTGTCACTCCTTCTCCGTTAAGAATAATTTCCTATGAAATACTGTAAACCATGTTGCCATCTCGAAATAAAATAGAAAAGCTTTAATTTTTCATCAATTTGCCTTCTAAATTATAAGCAAACATGATCTACAAGGGACTATTAAGCAGAACAATGCATTTTTTATAACTTCTGTTTTACTCATTTTCTATGTAACAAACTTTTCCCCATAGAAAACCTTTACCTCCAGAAATAGATTTTACAGCAACGATGGAGTGAGTGATATGGTGTACAATGAAGCGAGGTGGTGATATGGTGTAAATATTGTTACAAAACAAAAAGCCCTAAAAAACACTTCTTCAGATTGTTTTTTTCAAAAATTTGCGAAAGCTTGTGCTTCTAATTACTGTAGGTATATATTAATTTTGACCACTGGAGTTTATCTGCAATATAAGAGTAAATCTGCCTAAAATCTGTATCGGATAATACGAAGATAATTTATTAAAATAGCCAATGACTAATTGCCTATTTAACGAACGGCGAAAGCCGAAATAAATAAAAACCACAAAGTATCATCAACATTGGAGCTTTGAATACTGTTTGTGTTGTTATATTATTATATAGAACCTCCTTCTTACCTACGTGGTGGTCCCCCCTCTCCCAGTCTCCTACACCCCCATATATACACTCGACTAGATTTAGAAAGAAGCGACATGGTATATCCCTCAAGCTTAGTGAGGCCTACGTCAAAACCAAAACAAAAAAAGCTTATCTTGCGCTTTTCTTAATTTAAAGTGTTGTGCTTTGTTTTGTGTTGTGTCATATCAAATACCTCTCCAAATTCAGGAGATCCTCTTTTTCCCCTAGCGAAAATAAATATAAACTCAGATGATAACATGTAGCTACTGATAATCAGCTGTCAGATAAAAGAAACCAATTTGTTAAACAAAACATGATCTTTGTACGCAACACTGCCTCAACAAAAGTTTCCCGCCAGTTTGACGACGGCTATTTAATTTTGTACGGGGAACCTCAGACTCACTGTCCCGATATAAAAAGTAAGAAGAAAACAGGAAGCTGTGCAGCAAATCGAGCCAAAATAATAACACAATGACGCAATGCGCTTGGAATAAAATTAAAGACCTGGGTCGTCGACCAAGAAACACGCGTCTGGTCATTCGGAGCCAACCTCGTAACCAGCGTTTGTTTTTATCACTTTGCCTTATGCCGATTTTTTGAAAAATGCATTTTTATGTATGACCAATAATAGACTGGAGTCGTAGATTTTAATGTTTTCGAACGCATAGAAAGCATATATTAACAAATTATCAATACCACCAAATAGTCAACCTCGTGCCCAGGGTCCTTATCACTCTCTGTCTCGCCGTCTCGCACGAGGTTGCCAAATAGTAAAAGTCGTTCGTGCTGACGCGCTCACTTTCAATTTTGCTCGCGCTTCTCGATCGCACGTTAAAGAAAAACTGAAAATCGAGACTAATAACAGTTCTAGTACACTTTTTTTGTTTTATAAGAACAAACTTTAGAAGAACAGCTAAGCTCAGATTTTCCAAAGATCAAGAACATCTTAAGAACAAACTGAAGCTGGGTTTATAACTACAAGTAAAATATATCACAAACGACAAACGATAAGAAAGAAAAAACAGTTTACAATGTTTAATACTAAGAACAATTTGAAGCTGAAATTTCCAAAAAGTTAAGAACATTGAGCATCAGCCGAAATCTTCTGGTTCTTATAAAGAGAAAAGAGTGTGGCAGAATAATAACAGCAAAATATTCTCGCAGATCTGTAATTCCCGCAAATCAGAAAGAGATAAATTGCCCTGGGAACGAGGTTTGGTTTTTGTCTCTTTTTGACTTTCTTGTAGGAGAGACAAAGTCGTTTTTTCAACGTATGTAAGGAAAAAGGCGGAAGGATAAAGAAAGTTGGTAATATTTCAAGCTACTTTGTCAGTCTTACATCCGCGGATGCATTTGAAAGAGGTTGCTGTAAATAGACTGCGCAAGCATCTGGAAATGAGATTTCGTGGTCGTGCCGTGCGAGATATTCATTCGTCTGTTTTTCCGCTTGGCACAGTCTAACTTGCAAATTATTGTACAGTTTAGTTAGGCTTTCCGTCGCTGGTCGCTTGAAAACATCGATCCAACATCGGTTCCCTCCCTTTTTGATTTGCAGACGGTAGTTAATTTGTAGCACTTTTGGAATGGAAGTATGTAAACTCAGAGTTGCTGTGTTAGCATTCCTAACATTCTTCACAACAGCTTCGTTCCCAAAATATAGATCAACTGTGTTCCTAAGGCAAATAGCGGATTTCTTATTTTGCGAGAAGGCAAACCGATCTACCGTTCAACTGTAACATTAAAGCAAGAAGTAACACAAAACTATAAAATTGAAAAGAAGTCCCTACTAGTACAAACCTGAATTTTATCTCCATAGGTATGAAAAAATATCCATATATATTCGTATATCTATGGTATTTCTAATTGAATTTACCAGTTTTGAGCTCCGTTATGTCAAGGAAGGAGCCATCTCAGTGGCGGATCCAGCCCTAGTCAGAGCAACACGAGGAAGAGCTAAAAGTTTTAATTCTTAATAGACTTATGTATGAAGATGGTCTAAGAGACCATCTTCATACAGAAAGCTATAAGAATTAATCACTTTGAGCATGCTTTGAATCTCCATTTCAGTGCTGTGACTAGGTAAAAGCGTGTTCTGAGTCCGCCTCTGCATCTACAAAATTCATATCACAAACCGAACCATTTTCATCATAGAAGGAGTATCTTGTTCCAAGTAAGCACAAAGAGATTTCTTCTGGATAAAAATTGAAATGAATTTCCATACAAATGTTGCTGACGGTGCTGACCATATTACGAGCATCCGATATTTAAAAGGCTAATTTATTCTTTAATACACCGATAATAAATAAATACACGAATGGATACTACGATAAAAATCCCAACTAAATATCAATAAAAATGCGAATCGCCTTGGTCTCTTTGCGGAATATTTTGAAATGAGCTGTACCTTTACCCCCTCATCCGAAAAAGTGTTTCCCGATTTCCCGACTTTACAAAATGGTAGATGAGAACGCTCAATCGGTTTATTACATCTTAAAGGTACGTATTCTGAGTGGTATTATTTAATTAAACAACCATCGGCTGCTAAATTTTTTTATCAACATTATCCGCAGGGAATTTCGATTTTTTACAAGCAAAATAGAAGGAAATACTTCCCTTTCTTTCTTCGCAAGGAATAGCAAAACAACCCGAGGTTGAGGTTGTTTATTTCGCAGTATAGTCCAGCGAGTCTCCAATACTGTTTCTACTTAGTCTGTTGTATTCACAGAATGGATGATCAAATTCAGTTCAAAATTGATTTTATAAGTCTTTCAGCATTTGAATATATGCCATTCATTTTTGCTGCCGCATACTGTGATGTGACTTGTTATTTTTCATTAAAACATAAGATCGTCTTTTGACCAGTTGTCGCTTTCATGAATCAACTTGATCACGAGTCGTCCAATGGCGGATCTAGCCTTAGTCAGAGCATCACCATGGAGAATATAAAGTTTTAATTCTTAATAGCTTTATGTATAACGATGGTCTCAAGAGACCATATTTATACATTAAGCAATTAAAAAATAATGACTTTGAGTCTCCATTGTACTGATGTGACTAGGTAAAAGCATGTTCTGAATCCGTCTGTCGTCGTTTCTTTAATGGTTCTTCATACTTTAATTACGTACGTCTCTAATAATCATATTCAAATATGAGAACTGTGGTCCAGGTTGACCCCAACATTATTAAAGCGTCACTACCAAACCAGTCAGCTTTATCAAGTATTGCAACTTAAGCATTCGTTTACACCCAGTCTGCAGATTTCGATTTCGTTTTTGCTTCTGCTTGACTGAAAAGAAAAAAGTTTAACTTTGATGTTTATCTAATCGTATTATCTTGGGTTTACCGGGCGTTGCAGTGTCTTCAATTGGAACAATTATTGCAATTATTACAGATGATTGGGACTTTCCACAAAATTCGTACGCGAGCTCGTATCAATTCTCATACAGAAGGAGTGTCTTTGTGCCTACTTAGTATGCCCAAAGACACTTTTTCTGTGATGAAAATTGTACTGTTCTGTGGATGATCTTTCAAGTTCTAAAATACCTAATAATATTTTACACCTTGCATCCCATCCTATAAGTATTTCTAGCATAACACTGCATAAAATCCAACTGTATGATGCGAGCATTCTGTCGTAATACCGACGTATACGGACTGAATACGGTAGTAGACGGACTGTATAAAGGTCCGGATACGGCTGGATTTTGTTCAGTGTAAAAGATATTCAACTCAACAGCCCTCGATGACATCATCTTAATAGGTCGTCGAAAAAGTTGTCTTCTTCTCAGGAGAAGTTTGCTTTACGTGAATACTCCGGATGCAAAAAAATATATTCCTGATGTGAGATTGGCATGAATTACGAAACAAAAACAAAACCTTGTCTCCGGTGCACTTTACTTTAATTTAATCTGTATACCTGATTTGTTCCGGATCCTTTTGATAGAGTTCAAATTTTCCATTCAACGCTTGTTTTCGACCATAGAAATCATCATGAAGTCGAGATGCTGTAACGTTCAAGTGATTCGACCAAATTGAAAGTAACGAAGTTTTCGCTTGAATATTATCTAAAACATAAGAAATCGATTTGTATAAATGATGTGTAGGATGTCTGATAGGCGTCCAACATGATAGTAACACTCTCCTTCTAAAATATCAAAGATCGTCATGAAGGGCCATGGAAACTTTAAGGTGATGTAATAATCCTTTAAGGTGACAAAGTGATTTACTTGCAAAGTTTCATAGCAACCGTTTAATGTTGATAATTAGGGGTGCGGAGTGCGGGTTGTAGTAGCGAAAAAGTATGAGAATACTTACTCGTCACATTTGACGTATGATGTCGTTTTTTACTTCGTTTTACTTTCACAATTGGTTCTTCCAGACGACTTGGTGATTTTATACCTTGTAGTTGTTCAATAGGTTTTGACGAGCTCTCACTTGTTCTCCGTCTCCTTCGCGGATCACTGGGTGCCTCATTAAAAGCTGTTTTCTCGCGTTCAGTCATTTTTTGGTAGTGATCAAGTTCAGTCCATGTTTTATCAGCGGTAGTTGGATCGGCTTCCTTCATTTCCACTAAAGTTAAAGGTTAAACACTTTAATTCGTAGTGTTAAAAAATGGTCATACACGCTTTAACAATCCTGCAGCAAATGCTGCGGGATTGTTTAAGTATGTGTGACCATTTTACGACATCGACATTAAAGTTTGGAACGACTTTTATTAACTGATAGGTGTCGATAACTGAGATAAAAGACACATCATGAAAATCGGGATGGTGAAAGTCCGATTATGTACAATTATTTGACAGTTAGATGTCAAATATTTGTATATAATCCGAAGCCGATTATCCCGATTTTCATGCAGTGAGTAGCATATGATGAACACGCATACATCATGTTAACATTTTTATTTCAAAACGTGAGTAGCAGTGAGTAGCAGATGATGAACACGCATACATCATGTTAACATTTTTATTTCAAAACGTGATGTTGTTCACTTCTTTGCAATATTATAATAAAAAAAGCTCATTTAGTCAAACATGAATTCTATACCTAAGTATCAAATCAATCGGCTTAAGTCCCGAAACAATAAATAGGGAAATATCTTTCAGACTAAAATCACACAAAATTAATTTCAATCTTACCGTCGGTTTTCTTTGTATCTGGACCTGCTTCTTGATCACCACGAATACAGTCGAGTACCTACATGAAAAATATTGTCAATAGCTTTACTAACTTTCAAAACAATTCGTCGACTATCCCTGCATAAAAAATCGTGTTTTACATTAAGGATTTTAGCAAGCAACCTGCTGAAATCTGGAGTAAAACTGCAGATTTCAACAGGTTGTTTAATAAAATCGTTTAAGGATAAAATAACTTTTCATGCAGTGCAGTGGCGGACTCAGAACACGCTTTTACCTAGTCACAGCACTGAAATGGAGATTAAAAGCATACTCAAAGTGATTAATTCTAATAGCTTTCTGTATGATAATGGGTCTCCTAGACCCATTATCATGCAGAAGGCTGTTAAGAATTAAAATGTTTAGCTCTTCCTCGTGTTGCTCTGACTAGGGCTGAATCCGCCACTGGCAGTGTATATTAACTTCTACTAAGGGTTCCTCTCAAAAATTTGCTTAAACTCGCTTCACAAATCACTTCATTTCCACCTTAGATGAAGTGTTATTGTAGCACGTAAGTGTTACAATAACACTTCATCTAAGGTGAAAATTATTAGGAATGAAGCGAAATGTGAAGCGAATTTAAGCGAATTTTTGAGACGGTTCCTAAAGTATAGGTTCATTAGAGTTCATAGTAAATGTAACAGAGGCACATCTTTCGATTGGTTGTACTTAGCCAATCTCGTCCTCATTGTCTCTCACTTTTGCAGACGTAGTTGTGTACTCAGCATCAACATTATGAAAATAACATTCACCGACCTTTGGGACAACCCTTTGTTTTCATTTGCGAGTTTAAGATATATTTTTATAAGACTCGTACCAAAAATCACACAATTTTTATTAGGCATACTGTACTAACTTAGCAAATACTTCGGGACCGTTAACAAAGTTCGTATCACAAATATTACTATTTTCATCACAGAAGAAGTGTTTTTGTTCATACTAGGTATGTATAAAGACACTTCTTCTGTATGAAAATTCATACGAATTACTATTTCGTGGACGCAGACACTTAAGCTGAGATAAGCATAAAAAAAAATTACAATACAAACTTTGCAAGAGGTCTTTAAAAATCTTATCTAAAATCTTCTTTAAGGGGAAAACTGACATTATTTTAGGAATCATGCACAAACACCGTAAGGCCATTCGTATCAATGAAGGTTTTGCGCATAATTAGTATAATACTTGAATGGTACGATTTGTGATACGATATTTATGGACAGTCTTAGATAAGAACTAGAAGAAATGTTATATCAAGTTTGGCAATGAATAGTTTACCTTCTGGTGCAATATAGATGTTGTAGACGCTCCTTCTATGTACGAATCCAATTCTGACCACACTTGTTTATACTGTTCTTCTCTATAAATCGAGAAAATGAAAGTTAGGGATTACCTTATTCGTACAAATAACTGCGGGATTAATTTTGCGGATTTGCCTCAAATCCGCAAAAATTGTCCCGCAAATTCACCATTCAAGAGGCCGAAGTGCTACTGACAGAGGATGATATCTCAGATAGAAACATTTTTTCCGATGAAAAAGATGAAAAAGATAAATCAGTGACTTGTATATGCCGTAGAGGTTTAAACCGTATTTAATCCTCACGACCTTAGGGTTCGTCTCAAACATTCGCTTAATAAATTCATTCGCTTCATTCCTGTAAATTTTCATCTCAGATGCAGTGTTATTGTCACACTTTGTATGCACAATAACATTTCATCTGTGGTGAAAATGAAGCGATTCGTGAAGCGAATTTAAGCGAAATTTTAATACGAACCCTTAACAGTTAGTCTAGGACAGCAACTTACTTTTTTGTACCTTTCCCTTTCAAAGTAACTATTGGTAGAGGCAAAGAATCACTTCTGCTTTCCATGGCTTGTAATTTATATACGACCTACAAAGATGAGAGAATAGTAAAAAGTGGGAGTATTTCACTTTAATTTGCTTTATGAATGGTTTCATTTTTATCTCAGATAAAGTGTCATTGTACATACAAAGTATGTTCAAAGGCACTTCTTCTGAGATCAATAGTGATGTGAATGAAGTGCATTTTATAAAGCAAATCTTTGATACGGTTCCTAAACGTGGTTTTCAGAATAATCTCTGGAGGCTATGAGTTATTCTGACATCGAATTAGTTATGAGTATCGATTAGGGACCGTTCACAAAATTCGTATCGTAATACGAACCATTTTCATCACAGAAGAAGTGCATACTCATTTTCATCTCAGATGCAGTGTTACTGTGCATACTTTGTACGCACAATAACACATCATCTGAGGTGAAAATGAGTATGCACAAAAACACTCCTTCAGAACGAAAATTGATACGAATCCATACGAATTTCGTGTGCGGTTCCTTAAAACATTCTATCCCATATTGCCGTATAGAGCGTTGCTATTTCTCTGTTTGTCGAAATTAATAACTAGAAAATAAATGTTTTGGAGAATAAATATTTCTGACGCAAGCTGAGATTTTTAAATAGGAGAGCAATGACTACATACAACTGCATACTTTGTATTACCTTCTTGCATTCTTGTACTTTATCTTCTGTGAGAACAGGTTTCAATAATAACGACAATAGCGGTTCTAAATTCTTTAAAGAAAAAACGAGAGAAGGAAGATTATGCATCTACGATTTATAAATTTGTGGAAGAAACTCTCTATTAGAACTGATGAACGGAACTGACAAAAATTGTTTCAAAGCAGATTGAAAATGAATTAGCTTAATCTGGTATTAAATCCTAACGTAACCTATCAGAATTGATTAGAAGTCCTTTCATAGAATTCATTCAGCTATGTGTTTCTTATAACAGCCACTGCGCAAAATACTGTATCCGGACTTATTTTCAGTCCGTATTCGTCCGTATTACGACAGAATGCTACGGACTGAATACGGGAGTATACAGACTGTATAAAGGTCCGGATACAGCCGGATTTTGCGCAGTGAGCCTACAGTAATGTGACTGGAAATAATAGGTAAAAAACTATTAAGTGTTTTGCGGGTTGCACGTATTGGGAAAAGGGAGCGTCTAAACTCAACACTTTTAAAACAAAAAATCTCAAAAGAAGGGTTCTTATGCATAGTTAATTCATTTTTTTCTAATGCTGAAATTTATAGGATTTTCAAATTTTAATACGTACAGCTGTCATATTGAATATTAATGTATCACTAATAATCATCGGCCAGTGTTTTGAATATCTCTTCAAACGTTCTGCAGCTATAAAAGGTTATAAATGGAATTAGGGACCGTCTCAATAATTCGCTTAGCAATTCGCTTAAATTCGCTTCGTAATTCGCTTCATTTTCATCTTAGATGAAGTGTTATTGTAACACTTATGTATTACAATAACACTTTATCTAAGATGAAAATGAAGCGAACTATGAAGCGAATTGCTAAGCGAATTTAAGCGAATTTTTGAGACGGTCCCTTAGTAAAAAATGATTTCATAATCAAATAATTACAAGCTATTTGATTTATTATTGGTAATAGAAAACAAAGAAAGTAGAGAGCGCTGAGCTTAGACAGCCACATAAAATTATTTTCAAATTTCCTCATTAGGCACCAGGAATAAAATTGTTTATTCTTAAGGTTAGTTTTAAATATTCGCTTAAATCCTATCAATTTTCATTCAGAAGAAGTGTCTTTGTACATACTTTGTATGCACAATGACTCTCCATCTGAGATGAACATGAAAGGATTTATGAAACACAATTCTGAGACAAAACCTAAAATAAGAATCAGTGAGATTACGTACATCCTAATCTACAATGAAAACGTCAATTATTTTTCTTCTACTAATCAAAAGATCTTATTGGATGATACTGAAGTCTCTTTTTAACCCTTTTTTGCAGTGTCCACAAATGGTCACACTCACTAACACAATCCTGCAGTAAAAACTGCAGGATTGTGTTAGTGAGTGTGACCATTTGTGGACATTTGTGGACACTGTGCAAAAAAGGGTTAAGACGAATCCATATAAACCAATCATATGACTTTATTTTTAACACGCAATTTGTGTTAGTAGAAAACGTATATATTGTGTGGAAATTGAAAAACGAGTACTCATTGACCGATGTGACAGCCCATATGAATTTTAAGGGGTGTGATGTCAGTGATTGAATCTCTCCTATCTCCCGTTAGTGACCGTCCACAAAATCGTATGGAAATTCGTATCAATTTTCATACAGAAGAAGTGTTTTTATGCATACTAAGTATGCACAAAAACACTTCTTTTGTAATGAAAATGATTCGTATTACGATACGAATTTAGTGGAAGGTCCTTTATGTATTCAATCCATGTAGATGGTTTTCAAAAGTACAAGTCCGCCAAATTGAAGTGCGAAGTAAAAGGAAATACGAACAGTGTTCACAAAATTCTCATGGGAAGTCATATCTTTCTTATCTCAAAGATGTATAAATGCACAATGTTAAATACGAAACAGCATTATCGATTAAAATATCGATTTGAAAATCAGTTTTTATCGATTTTTAAGAAATGCGTAGAATACGAATGCCATCATTCTCTTTGATACTTCAAACAGTTATGTTGTTTGGGTGGCTGAAGGTACTTATAACAAAGAAGGCGCATTTTTTGCATTATCTTTTTTGCATCCTCTCCAATTGCTTAAGGTGTGTTGTAACGAAACGTCTCACTTTATAAATTCGCTTCATTCTCATCATTTCTCATTCAGAAGAAGTGTCTTTATGTATACTTTGTATGCACAATGACACTTCATCTGTGATGAAAATGAAATGATTCGTAAACTTTTAAAAGAATGACATTATGCTTATGTCATTATGATTTAATCTTATTAATATTTTGTGTACGAAATCCTTGGTTGAATCAGTAATCGATTGAACCATAATTAATCACTGCATAGAAAGTTATTTGAAAAATTTCATGGAAATTGTAGCCGATTTTGTGGAGTCGATTCAATACATCTATCCGACAAGTCGTTCCGTTAGGGTTCGTCTCAAAAATTCACTTTAAATTCGCTTCATTTTCACCTCAGATGAAGTGTTATTGTGCAAACAAATTATGCACGATAACACTTAATCAGAGATGAAAATTGACAGGAATGAAGCGAATTTATAAAGAGAATTTTTGAGACGGTTCTTTATTATGGATTTTGGAGAATTTATTTTAGTCAAAAATTAGCATTATTTAAAAATTAATGGCAAAGCCTAGCAATCGCACAATTTGAATAATAGTACAAACATAAATTAAAGGACACATATATGGCTCAATGTCTGACTTTATAAACAAAACCCAATAAATTTAAAATGAAATCTTCAGAAACCATACTATCGGACTATCTCTATTGACTAGATAACAAGGGGCGTGGTGGTTAAAAACTAACACAGCTAAGAAATAAATATTTCCTTTAATAAAACCGAAATAAATGGCCGCGATAAATCCAAACAAGCAATCAGTGCTATTATTTAGAGCGAGATGAACAGGGATTAATCGAGAATATGGGAGCAGCATCCGATTTGTTGAATAATGGCAACTTTTATGCAAAAAAAAGTCCTAAAAGTACACATCGTTGCGGGCGAAATGAACTGTCATGGCTTCTGTGATTGGTTAAATTTTTCCGACGGAAAAATTTAACCAATC
>JAUCNQ010027345.1:0-13472 GCA_032352715.1 Bougainvillia muscus | reverse complement strand
CCCCTGTTTTGAAAGAAATTACATAATTTTGGGTGGAAATCCAGAACTTTACCCTCTGATTTTGTACGAAAGAGGCCCAAAAAAGTAATATTATTCCTGGACGAATTTTTTCGCATTGTCTTGTCATCCCTATACTAAAAAAATAATTCCAAAAATAAATGATAGATAACTTTTTTTTCGTTCGATTTACCATGACTAGTTGTTTTTTTAGCCGTTTTTGTCTTTCGGACAGATTTTTCGGACAATAACGGAACTATAATGAAAAAAAAATCCGTCCAAATTTTAGACAATTTTAATACATATTACCTGTTTTTTACAGCATACAAAATTATTAAGTTGTTAAAAAGTTATGTCAATTTAAGTAAAGGCATGTATAAATATTTTTATCAAAATCTCCAGTTGACACCCCAAACAGACGTGAGCGAGAAAAGGCTGTAAGACCTTATGTATTGAAAAATAATGAATAATGAATAATGAAAAATTTACCGCATGGTTTTCAAAACCTAGTGCCTAGAGTGACTGGAAACTCACATGTAAAAGTTCCATCAACCTCTAAGGCGGCGGAGGGTAACATGTTCGTTTAGCGTCATCCGACCGACTCTGTCTGCCGATTGAAAAATTTGGACTTTTGAGTCGGGCCAGAGTCGGCAACTTGAAAAATGCCTGTTTTTCAATCAAACATTGCGCCTCCGCTCGAGGCGAACTTTCTTCAAAATGTTCCACGGGCTTCTTCTTTAGGTGGAGGTCACGAATATTTCCGATATAATATGAATTTCACGGACCTTGGACCTTATATTTTCTTTGGTGGAGGCGGAAACGACCGCGGAAGAGATGCACGCTGGTTCGATGAATTTTATGAATAATTTTGCAAAAATTTGGAGTTTTTCTCTACCGACCGACCCACTTTTGGGCACCCAGACGACGCTAAACGATCATATTTTCCTCTGCTGCCTAAGGCGAAGCGAAATGAGCAGACATGCCAACGTTAGGTTTAACTAATAAGGAGGTTGCGGGCTGCGGGTCGTGATGCGGGTCCCAATAAACCTGCATGAAAACCCGCACTGTGATCCACGGCCCGCATCACGACCCGCATCATGACCACATCACGACCGCATTACAATTTTTGCCCGTTATCAGGGCTTTTTTTACGGCAAAGCTTGTGAAGAAGCGTAAAACTATTAACAATTTGGTTTAAGACGAAATTCAGATTAATTTAGCGTTGATTTTAGACTACCTTTAAGATAATGTAAATAGTAGTAAATGCTTTCAATGCGTCCGGAAACATTAAAAGCTACGACTCCAGCCTCTACAATGTTTACAAAGATGACATTTTGCGTAGCGTAAGCGAATGCCGCACGACCTCAACGAGGTTGCATCTCCTCCACATTTCATAAGTTACGGGAATCTTTCAGCCTGCAGGGCCGTTTTCATTTTTGTTACGGCAAGTAGTTCCTTGTTTGAGAACGCAATCTACGCAGGAATTCTTATGAATTCTATTATTATATCGATCGACTGATCAAATGATCGATGGGATATAAACAGTCAAACAAAAAGGGAAAGTTTGATATAGCACACCAAAGAAACACGTGCAGTTCTTCTTCTTCTCCTCGGGCATGTGCGGGATTTATGGTCAAGTGCTAGATATTGCGCGTGAGATAAAAGTGCTGCTAGAAGCGACGTTTTCGTTGAGTGAATGAAACCATGACACAACAACATTTCGTGACTTGTTACACGAAAAAGAATGCCCTGCCAATGTATAGTTATTTTAAAACTTCTTACTAAAATCTCGGACGTGTAGGTCAGTGGATTAAATATGTAGCTGTCAGGCGAGCGATCCCGGTTCAATTCCCCTACGAAGACAATGTTTAAGTTGTTTTCAGTGTTTCTTGTTCGTGCTTACAACTTTTTTATCTGGCTCTGAGACTACCCGCTTCTTACCAATTCAGAAAGAATATGGGCTTAGTATCTCGCCTCGCCTTCAATATAATATAAGGTTGCGGGCTGGCGGGTTGCGGGACAGGTCGTTGCGGGTTGCGGGTCGTAATGCGGGTTGCAATTCGACCAATGCGGGTCGCAATTCGACCTGCAGCCTGCATTTTAGCTAAACCGGCCAACATTATGAAAGTGAAGATCGAGAGACTGAAAAAATCTGCTACCTAGGCGTTTTGATTTGTCAGATTTAACACCAGATTAAAAGCTGTTTTATGGTATTTTTCTGCTGTAGCAAGCATTATTTTGGTCACAAATTCGGGAGATCATAGGAATCAAATCGGGAAAGCCGGTTCTAACTTGAGGTGATAAATAATCGGGCAGGAGTCTCCCCCCCCCCCCCCCGAAATCGGGAGCGTTGGCATCTCTGAATGTGTGTAACATGTAGTTAAAGTAACAAGTGAATTACCTTATCATGTAGGGAGCCAAAGGCAAAGATACAGCATCAGAGCTAGATGTAGAAGTTCAGTTGCTAGTGTGTAGTAGTAGTAGTAGTAGTGCAGTAAAGTATGTAGTGTAGTACTACAAGTGGCCACACCTGGAGTTTGGAGACATTAGTTTGGGCGCCCAAACCAGTCCACTGGGTGCAAAATTGCTCTGTATACGTTATTGCAGTATATATTCGTAAAATATTACCTTTAAAAGTAAAAATCGTTGCCCTTGCAGCAGATCTGGCAGCAACATTCAGCACAGAAATAGCTGCCATCTTGGTTTATGCGAGCACGCACGCAGACCCCGCGGACCAAGTTTAAAATCATGGGTTTCCACCTCAAAAATGCAAGCCTCGTTTTTTTTCTTCAAAATAATGCAAGCCTCGTTGGTTGGACATTGATGACATGGGCAATGCACGTCAAAGTGAGAAGTTCCGTGACACATTTTTGAGCGCGAGCGAGGTGTGCATCAGCGATGAACGTGGGTGAATCTCCAAAAAATAATAAGCTGATAATGAACGGATAAGTGGAACTTTCGCTAAGTGGAACCATAATTGCTGGTCCTTTCCTATATGTTGGCCCCCTTACCGCTTCGGATAAATGGAACATTCGCTAACTGGAACCATTTTCGCCGGTCCCTGAGCCGAATTTACCTGGTTCTTATAAAAAAGGGTTTTCAGATTCAACTGCATCTTAAGCTTGTTTCAGAGCATTGCTTGGTGGAGTGCATGATAACAGATGATAAGCAAGTTTTGCCGCAGGCCTGAGCGCTAGGAACAAGGTTGATTTGGCCAGTATGTATTAGCTAACTGCTACTCTTGACTAGTTTTCGCAGTGTGCTAGCTGGATAAACTCACCTTCCGTAATAAAAAATGAAGCTGTTGGGGAGAGCCCTATTTCAAACCGATTGATTGGTTTTCATTCATCAAAATAGAAAATAATATTTTATGAATGAAATCGTTTGATTAAACTTGCCCTGGTTGCCCGAGCTAGTTAAAACCGAGGAAACCCCGTCTCCAACAGAAAAACAACTTTTCTTGCAGGGGGTTTGTAAAACAACAGTTTCCTCGTAAATTAAACTTTTAATCATTAATCGTTCATATACATATACACTCAAAAACATTTTAATTTTAATTTGTTAGTTTGTGAGCTTTATACAATGAATATCAAATTTAGTATAATTTTTAGTGATAAAATATTAGTTGCAACCCCCTAATTTACCAAACCGTTAAACGATCTATTTTGGGACAAGAGTTCAATACATCAACAATGGTGCAACCTGCTGTCAACTAGTCGGCCAATCAAAAAGCTTACTAAGCTGCCGACAATTTTTAAACCAATCACATAATTTTGAGTACTCGTCAGAAATGCTCATTCAGAAAACTCTGAGCTTTGGAAACTCCTGGCGAGAAAGCAAGATGGACGACGACAGCGAAAAAAAAGGTGAAAACATTTTTTACAATTTTTTGTAAAATATTTTCTCTTTATCTAGGATTAATCATACTTTTTGCGCATATAGAATGTTTACAATAATACCTATCTAGACACGCTCTTTTTCTGGAAAATACATGAAACACTGGATTGATTTGAAGTTGCGCTGGGGTAAAACCTGGATGAGAGGACCTATCCCCCAACAACAACGGAATTAGAGGTTGGGGGATTCTTTTTAGTGTTATTCTCTTTATATTTTGAAACTATCCTCCATTTTCCTGGTTAGGTTATTCAAATGGCGAACAATTTTCAGAGAAAAAATTTGTTTGCTATATATGAAAACAAGAGAGAATTTATTTCTCGTGGCTGCGCAGCCTACACAACATAACTATACAATGTCAGCCTTAAAAGTAGTAGACCTTTACTTGGTAACAAGAATAACCTCCTCACAGATATGTGGTGACTCTAACTGCTGGTCTGGAATTACTTTTATTTAGATACTATAAAAGAATTTTTGCAGAACTAGAATTTCTCACAACACATATTGCCATCAGCCCATACGACAACAGAAACACTTTTGTCCAGTAGTGATCAAGATTTTAATCTTTCTTGCGGCTTAAATATGATTTTAAAATATTTTAAGTTGGCGTTGAGTCGACAAGTAAAAAACTTATCAACGCAAACTTTCTTCGCAAAATGATCCACAGGTTTTTTTTCGATAAAACGGGTGTGACAAAATCGTCAATATTTCCAAGATGAATTGCACAACCCTGTGGCCTGTACCTGGGTAACAGTGTTAAAAGGCTTCCAGCTTTCGGTCTGTTCATTTACTAGAAAATTAGAAATCATCCTGTAAAAAACACAAACACCCTTAACTTGTTGGTTTTTCGGGGGAGGTGGAAGAAGTACATGAGGGTCTGGGTGACTATTTATGAATAAGTTTTAACCCTATTAAGCCCGGGGGGGGGGGCTTAAGTGCCCACAGCATGTTGGACCCCATGTAACTTCTGTTATTAGTGAAGTTTTTGATACGGGCTGCTTTGACACATTAAACATTATATTATGTCATTTCCAAAAAATTCAGTCTTATATCATAAGTAGTTAAGAAATTAATGGCTATTGTTTGAAACCACCTCACTTTTTACAGCACTACTCCCTCTGAAATTCCTTAACTTTGTAATTGCTGTATTTCGTTCAATATTTAAGATGTAGGCTTGAAACTTTGCACATGGACATCTGTTAAGCTAACCTTTCATTGGAGTACGGAATTTTTTTCATTTCCGGAAAATCTTCCGGAAAAAGGGAACTTTTTTTTTTCCCTCTCTGGAAATCCGGTTGAACGTATGTTAAGGTGGCTGAAAACATATAAGATCTGACCTAAAACCAAGTAATAAAATGCATATTACACGTTTTTCTTTTAAATAGAACGTCTAAATTTTGACTGAGGCTGGATGTGCTTATTTCTTTACTTAATTTCAGCGTCAAATGTTCTTATTGTGTTCTTATGAGAACAAGGTGTTCTTTGACAAAACTTGCTAATATGAGTTTACAGTTAACCTATAGTGTATAATATAGCCAGCTGAGCCCATTATACTTGATTTTAATTGATAGGTTCATGCAGAAAAACTTCTCTTTGCCCTCTCCTAGAATCTGGTAGAGGGGAATATTGTTGTGAGTTGTGTACTGAGGCTGGGTATGTTCTTAAGATGTTCTTAATATTTGACCATTTCTGAGCCTGAATGTTCTTATAAACTATGTTCTAATAAAAAAACAACTTGTATCCTCCCTAATCATTTTAACATGCGTTAAACCGGATTTCCGGGATAAAAATTCTTTCGGGAAAAATATGTTGCATGTGACAAAATATGATGGTGATAGGTTAATGGAGCACTTAACCCCCCCCCCATCCCGCCCTTAATATGGTTAAAGGTTACCTCTGATAAGTTTATCTCATTGAAGCATCTGAATGAATGATGAAAGGTTCCTTTTTAGTTCCTTTCCCTAAGATCTCAGATTATTAAGGTAAAGATGCTAGTTTTATTTGTAAGTGAAAAGACCTTGTATTAACTTTGTGATTGCTAATTATATTTGTCTTAAATATGACTACTAATTCACTTTTAAAAACTACTACCAGGGGGTAATATAGAAAAATAATTTGGGCAGCGGTATTATAACATGTGACGCATGCTGAAAATTATTTAGACCTCTGCGGGTGCTCTACTTTCGCTTAAACACATCTTAAATTAAAAAATCTTTAACATAACGTGCGACCGAGTGTGGTTGAGAAGGAATGTGTGAGGTAGATGCAGTAGCACACAAAGAGCAGCCATATGCATATAACACGTAGTAATTCGTTTCATGCAGCTGGAAAGTAAAGACTATTCACACCAAGAGAACACATTTTAAGTTTTGGGCGCTGATTTTCTGGCACCCAAAAGCGATCAACGATCCCAAAAACTGTGTTGTCTGTATTAGCACCTGACTACCTATATCCAACTAAAACCTGACTATTATTTCCAGTTTTATTTGCGAATGAAAATAGCTTGTACTAACGTCGTTATAGCTGTATATTATCAGGCCCTTTTCCAGACCTTTTATGGGTCAGACAATCGGACGCTGCCCCTTAAATAAGTGCCCCTTTTATGTAAAATAGTCCTAAAAATACCTAGTTTTAAACGAAAACTAGGTATTTTTAGGACTTATTTTACATTGAAAATGCCCTTTTTCAACAAATCGGACGCTGCCCTCCTATTCTAGAAAAGGCCCTGATTATTATGCCTAACTTTATGCAACTAATTTAGTACTGTAATGCTCTTTTTTCTTGAAAAAAACCCAAGTGAATATGTGTATCTATTATTTGTTTTGATTCCTTAGTTACTGCAAAGTTTGCCTGTGGGAAACATATTTTTGTTCTATCATTTGTGTCAATAATCGGACCACGTGACACTGGTTTGACTCTCATGTGTCTCCTTAAAGTGTCATTGATCAACTTTGAGTATTTTATTCAACTTAAAAATGGTGCTTACACTCACCTTGTTAATGAGTAAGATAAGATTAATACGGGGTAAGTAGTATGTGCTGTGTGTATGCCACTATCAAATTTATATACTGCTAAATTTTGTTAAAATTGGAATAAGTACCGTAGAAGTCTGGTTCTAGGTACTCCCAGATAGTTGGCCTAATTTTATAATTAGTTATAAAATAACGTCCGTAGTAAACCCCTGGTAAATTGTAGGTGGGCTCTGAAAGTACGCATATACAGGGTTGGAAAGTCCTGGAATGTAAAAACAGTCCTGGAAAATCCTGGAGAGTCCTTACTTTTAATGATATTTCATGAAAAGTCCTGGAAAAGAAAAAGCATATGAAATGTGAGAATATCAATATAATGAAAGATATATATATAGTCTGACAAGGTGGACGTATCTAATTCTTCCTTTTCTGGCAATTTATTGAAAATATAACTTTTAGAAAAGTAGGTATTATATTATAGGGAACCAAAAATACTTTTCCTTTTCTTAGTTACAGTATCTTGTCTTGCTCTTTCACAACATCACTCTTCGATGTATCTTTTATTTCCGCTCGATAGAGGAAATAAGCATCTTTCTCCTTAGTTATTATGTTTGGGTGTACCACTTATATCTGCTTGATTGAGTAATATTATAGGGAACAAAAAGTACATAAAAATATTAAGCCTTATCCATTTAAGCCTTTTTTTATCTAGAAGGAATAGTATGCCACGCCATTAGTTAGCAAAATATTCAGGCTTCATTATCCTTTGAATATTTAAATTGTTTTAAGATATATTTTTAAATTGTGAAACATTTTCACTTTTTTTAAAAAATAATTTGTTCAGGGATGTACCATTTTTATTACAAAATTAATATATTTCTTATGTTTTCAAATTACATTTAACTTAAAATGACATAACTTCCTAGTCATTTGAAACTGTTAGCACTTTGTGTGTATTTTGAGTTGTTATGCTCATGCTTGTTGTATTTACTCTGAAATTTAATAGCGCCAGTAATGCAAAATTTTATATATTAGGTGTGCTTTTCAAATTGTTTCATTTCTCCTTAAGGATTTTCTGTCCAATCACTATTAGATTTTGACAATACAATAGCTAACATTCAATTGTGTTGTTTGTAGAATTTTATACTTATAAGTAACTAAGTAGTCAGTTGGTCAGAGTGGCCTTTTGTCTGTATCAGCTGTGCTTCTCATAAGATGAGTTGGCCGAGATCAGAAATCAAACCTGGAACCTTGCAATTCGTAGGCAAATGCTCTACCGACTGAGCTATCCGATCACTTATAGAAGTGTACAATAGTGTAATATTTCAATAATATTGCTCTGTTTTTCAGTTTTAATGTCTGTGTTCTGTTTGTCAATGTAGTGGTGGTGGGGGTTACCAGGTTAAAAGGAAAATTTGCAATAAACAAAATTCTCTGTTGGAGAGAACTAGTTTTAACATTTTGTTTACGATAATTGTTTGATTTCTAAATTGACCTATCGTCTAGCATAAACTTGAAATTACGATCCTTTTAAAGTCCTTGCTCAACAGGCCTGTTAAAACATATACGTTCATGATAGAGTTCGCATACATTAGTTTGGGCACCCAAACCTGTCCACTAGGTCCAAAATCACTCTGTATAAGTCACTGCAAAGATATTGATTAATATTGTATATTGTATAACTTTTTCTTGTTTTTTATCTTCAGGTTGGCTATAACAATAATGATACCCCTGGATAGTTACATATCGAATTACTCTGGGTTTTACCAGAAAATGCATGACACAACCAGAAAAAGAACTTCAGACGGTGCTGTTATACAACATCCGAGTAGTCAACCAAACACTTACACTTGCACCAAAGCACCTATACCTAATAAAAAAATTAAACTGAATAATGTAACCATAACTAAATACAAACTTCTTTCAACAGAAGTTCTCGGCAGGCAAGGGCAGTTTTATGTCCCAGGATGTGTGACAAACTTTAAGCCTTGTGGTGAAGTTAAAGTTTCTTTTGATAACGATGATTCTGTCCCATATGTTTTTGATCTTTCAACATTTAAAGATGATGTTATAATGAACATTGCACCACAGCGGTGTGATATCACTATTGGCAGTACTGTTTGTGTGAAAGATGGAAAAGAAGAAGATGTGTTTGTTAAAGGTGTTGTCATGGAGATAAAGGATAGGCCATTGAAATATAAAGTTAGCATAGCAGGCACCAAAAACCATGAAGAAAAGTGGATTACACGTACTGACATCCGTAACATCAAGCTGCCTATTTCAAAACTATTGGACGAAAACATCTATGATGACGAAGAAACTGATTCAGCGGTTTCTGAAACAGAAACAGACTTAGAAGTGGATGAAGTTTTCACAACATCAAATAAACTCATCTCTCAACCATCATCTAGCAGAAGTTCTACACCACAAAGTCGGGGCTCGCGTTCTAGTCGAGCTACTACCCCACATATTTATAAAAAGGGTGAAATTGTGGTTGCTGCAGATGGATTCCGTAAGAAATTCAACGGAAAACAATGGAGGCGTTTATGCTCTGCTCCTAACTGTGACAAGGAATCACAGAAAAAAGGACTTTGCTCTAGGCACTTAACTTCGCATCATGATGTAGCTAAATTAAGGTACTCAGAATCAATCACTCCAGATAATTCTAGCTCTCACAGTGTGCCACCAGCAGACTATCCTTGGCTAGACCATGTTGATGAATCTGATGTAGAAGCTGCTTCCACTCTCATGTCACTGAGTCGATCTGCTACTCCATACTCAGAACCTAGCACACCCCAAGTAAAATCACCACGTAAACTTGGATCACCTCATTCAGCTTTCCGTGCTTTTGGCATCAGCCCACCTGTATCATCAAGAATATTTTCAGCTGCATTTGGGTTTCAGAGCACACCTAAAGTCTCACCAAATCGTTTTTCTTTAAATAGTACACCTTCATTTCCTGTTAGTCCAGATTCAGGAATATTTTTACCATCCAGAGATGAAAAATGGTCTGTTAGTTCATCACCCTCTAGTGGGAATAAATCGTGTCCACCTGCACTACAATTGAGTGAAAATAAAGCGCCACCAGTTGATGGGTTTTCTCCAATTCATCCATCCGTTTCTGCTACTTTGCAAACGCTACGTTCACCTGTTGCTGTTCAAGCATTTAAGCCAACTTTTAGTATGCAATTATCATCAAGTCATGCTATACCAACAATGAAGCCTGCTTCCACTAATCCATTCCCATTAGGTTCAACAACCAGTGTTTTTGCTAAGCCCGTTGCTACGGCTCGTACTGACTCAATGGATCATGACAGTGGTTTAAATGTGACCGATTCTTCATCATCAAGCCCATCAAAACATACGTGGTCCTTTTCTCCACAAGCAAAGGGAAGTGATAAAGATATCGGTAGAATTAAAAAGGTTTGTGAATATTTTATAAAAAAGCTGTTTTCTTTATGGAACAGCTAATTCTAGGTAAAAAGAGCATGCATTTTTGGTGCTTTTCTCATCAGTTATAAAAACGTACTCTTCACAAAATTGAGATCAAATGCTGTCATTTCAATTTCAATTTTGTTCCTTTACTTATTCTAGAAAAGCTCTTGTCAACCTGGGGTGGGTAAATGTTTGTGCAAATTAGGAGAACCTAAATCAGTTTCTGTTGTTAATTTCTGTAATGCATTATACACGCATTTGCTGCAGGATTGTTTAAGTATGTGTGACCATTTTACTACATCGTGCATTAAAGGGTTAATTTCTTATTTTTAATTTTAAATCATTGTCCACTACAAAGTTAGAAATAAGTTTTTTTTATTTGTGTGTAGAAAAAATGTGAATATTTTATCATAAAGTGACTGAATTAAATATATACAGTTAAGATGTGAATGTATTGACACTTTTAATTCATTATGTTTGACATCAGCATGTTAATCAATTCATATAAAATCACACTTTGTGGTTTAAAGGTTCCTTCTGTTCTATTGATTTGATCTATTATTTGGTATTTTCATCTTAATCATGTTTTTTAATATTTTTTTTGCAAATCATTGTCATTGTTGTCATCATCGTCATCCTTAATGGTGACCACAGTCCTGGAAAATCCTGGAAAGTCCCGGAAATGTGAATAAGTTTTTGTTTCGTCCTTGTTTGTCCTTGTTTGGTATTCTCTACTTGTTGTTACAATTCTTTTTCTCCACTCTGTTTAATTACTACTTGCTGATTTTAAAAGTGTATGACTATGTTTTTTGATTAAAAAACTGTCTTATTGTCCTGGAAAGTCCTGGAAATTCTGCCAACCATCAGGGTTCGAATTAGAAGGTCGCAATTCACAATTTACGAGTCGAGTTGAACATTTTGCGAATCAAATGCACTGGAACATGTATTTAATTGAGTATCTGAGACTGTCCACAAAATCCATATGGATATTCATATCAATTTTCATAAGGGACTGTCTCAAAAATTCGCTTAAATTTGCTTCACAATTCGCTTCATTTTCACCTTAGATGAAGTGTAATTGTAACACGTAAGTGTTACAATAACACTTCATCTAAGGTGAAAATTATGAGGAATGAAGCGAATTGTTAAGCGAAATTAAGCAAATTTTTGAGATTGTTCATAAGGATGCACAAAGGCATTTCTTCTGTGATGAAAATGGTACAATTTCCTATACGATTTATGAATGCAGGGTGGCCACAGACCTGGAAAAGTCAGGGAAATTGAAAAATGGACTAAAAAGTCTTTAGTTGTCCAGCTCTAGGGGGGTTGTGGACATAATATAGAAGATATGATCAAAAATATCAGACAGATATTTGAGAACTTATGATCAGGGAAATTTGATCTTGGTCAGGGAAAAGTCAGGGAAAACGATGATGCAAAAAATGTGGCCACCCTGATGATGGGTATCTGACGGGGTCTTATTCAGAATAGGAGTGACACAGACATTATTCATACTATTTTACATTACAATAGGCTCTTGACCATCATGATTTAAGGGACAGCACTCTAATTTGGTTTAAGAACTGTTACATTTTTCACCTTTAGACAAGAGATTCAGCAACCATTATTTGTTAAACCTTTTAAAATCAATGGCTTTTGTTCTCCATTTTATTGTTTTGACTAGATTAATGCGTGCTCTGGACCTGCCTATGAGATGTCATTAATGTTGATTGTAAACGTAGTAGTAGCCATTGTCTTTGTTCTATATTATTACTATAGAACGTTAGGTAATCCCCTTTTCCACAGTATTATACTTTAAAAAAAATCTCAATTAAAATGTTTAATAAAACAACATAAGCATGTTTCTATTTAAATAATCATTCTTAACTAATTACTGAATTAAAGCTTTATGACTCCATCGGGTTTTAAAGTCCAACATTCTTGTTGTTTTGAATTACAAAACAACTATGTTTACTGACACCTCTGTCTAAATGTATGAGTAATATGTTAAATTTGTCATGTATTCTGAGAATTTAAGAATTTAAAAGACAGATTATTTCTTTAGTGTTTCTCTTAAGAACCGCCCATAAAATACATCAATGAAGAAGTGTCTTTGTGCATAGTTAGCATGCACAATGACACTCCTGTATAAAAATTGATATGAATTTCCATACGAATTTTGTGTAAGGTCCCTAACTTCGCGTGCCCTTTAAATAAACTTTAGAATAATAGATTGTCCACTTAGTCTACGTCTATTTACATTCAGAAAAAGTGTCTTTGTGCATACCCAGTATGCTCAGTATGCTGCATACAGTTTTGTTTACATATTTGACCCCTATAGTGTCTGATACACTGCCCCTTGAATAATATAAAAGAGTCCTAAAAATCAACTAGTTTTCTTTAAAAAATTAAAATACCAAAGGCTCGTTTACATAAGTATCGCCCTTATTAAAATTATTGGACACCTCCCTCCTGTTCTAGATTAGACCTTAATTTTCCTCCCTGGCGGCACTAAGTTTAAAGAATGATGTAACTATGGACTAAATCACCAACTGGAGGTCAGATTTGCATGTTGACTTTTTGCTGGCAGTAAGATCATGTCATTCTTAGTCACATTATTTCTAAAATTATTTTATTATTTAACTGTCTGCAAATGTGGGTCTATGTTATTATTATTGTTCCTGTTTTCATTCCAGAAGAAATGTCTTGTTGTGCATACTAGTTACCTTTCATGTAAAAGAGTCTTAAAAATACCTAGTTTTCTTTGAAAACTAGGTATTTTTAGGTCTCTTTTACATAAGCATTGCTCCTTTTCAACTTACCTGACGCTGCCCTCATATTCAAGAAAAACCCTTGTTGTCCTTTAATCCTTTAATTCCTATTCAACTATTCACAAGTTTTTAAGTTCATGTCATTCTGTCGTTTTAATCAATGAATATATTCTATACTGTATTTTTTAATAACTGTTTTATAATAAGAACTATAAGAACTACTTGATTCACAACTCAAAATGAAAGCATTCTTAGAGTGTATGATAATAATGACGTCGTTATTATAGGACATCATACAATATATATTTTTTTATCATCAAATACAAAGGGCCTAAGGGTTCGTTTCAAAAATTCGCTTAAATTCGCTTCACAATTCGCTTCATTTTCACCTTAGATGAAGTGTTAT
>JAUCNQ010027234.1:0-13483 GCA_032352715.1 Bougainvillia muscus | reverse complement strand
AATAATGACGTCAGAATGTTCGTATCAATGTGAGGTATAACTGTGCCAAGTTTTATGTTTTGGGAATGCATACTTCAAAAGTTATGGAGGGGGGGCGGAATCCGCCCGCCCTAGTCCTGAACAACCCCAAAATACCCTAGGCCTAATAGGGTTAAGTCTTAAAAGGCCATCACCATACATAATTAAAAAGAATTTAATAATTTATTGGTGCAGCTAGATAAAAATATGTTCTGTATGAGTTATATTTTAAAAATATTTGATCGTGACAATATGCATTTAGTACAACGAAAGTATTTACTCTGTAGAGAATACTATTTTACTTTGTTATTCAGAATATGTCGCCAACGCAGCCAATACCTGCGAATTATTATTAGCTTTATCACAGCTCGGAGTAAGCAAACACAGAGTAAAGAGCAAAGAGTTAAGCTACTACAATTTCTATTACAAGTTTTAATGGTTTTACACTTGTTCGCAGGCAATTGCCTACTATATTTTTAAGCTTTTAGATTCGACTCTGTATCACGAACGTGATCTTTACTGCATGAAAATCGGGATTGTCTATTTCGGATTACGTCATATTATTTGTATCATATGAAGATTTTCTAAAATGTCAAAAAATCATATGTAATCCGAAATGGATTATACCGACTTTCATGCTGCGCTTTTTGATAAAAAAATTAAGTACTGGTGAAAAAAAATCACGCATACACGAGAATCATTGACTATAACAGTTGTCTCAAAATTTAGCTTTATTACTCATTTATATATAAAAAGACAGCTCTTCTGAGATAAACTTACAACCAATTTGTGAAGTGAATTAACACAAATTGTCGAGACCAAACGTTATTGGGGATCTCATCTGTAACTGTTAAGGGTTCGTCTCAAAAATTCACTTTAATTCGCTTTACAAATCGCTTCATTTTCGCTTCAGATGAAGTGTAGTTGTGCATACTTTGTAATAACACTTCATTTGAGACGAAATTGACAGGAATGAGGGGAATTTATAACGCGAATTTTTATGACACGGCTCTTTACCTACCATTAAGAGCCTTGTATGTCACAACTGTGTTTTGGTAACCTTTTGTATCTACTTTATAATACGCAAAACAAGAATATGTGAGTTTACATTCTGCTTGATAATTCAAATAAACTCTACATGGTGCATCACTGTATACAATGAATTCTGTAACATTTCTTGAAATATGCAATGTTGACAAATAGCTACCATTGATAAATAGTGAGTTTCCAGTTAATGAAGACGAATGATAAAGATCAAACTGTTTGATTGAGTTTGTAGTTGTTTTCCATTTTGCATGGAGTTTCGGTTGTGACATAATTTGACAAGATATGTCTTTTTCTTCATTTTTGTAAATTGTAACAGGGTGGATGGGTTCAATTGCAGGATGGGCACCTGGATAAATATTAAATTACACATAAATCACATACAATTTCAGTTTATTGTGTTTGTCTTATCACATTAAGATGAAAGACTTGAATTTGGAATTATTGTTGAACATCTTGGCAATATTTAAACCATAGGACACGTTTTACTTATTTTATGCAAAATCATTAAGTAATCATATCAGAATTAACTCGATATTGCTTGAAGGAATCAAACAAAGGTAAAAAAGATGATAATGCTTCCAATAAAACTCATTTATAGACGTTTTCAGGGGAAATTAGGTACAGTAAGTTCACGTGACCTGCAAATTTTCGAATTTTAAAATCGCATATTTTTGCTTTTTTCAGTTCGACCAAATGAAAGATCTTGAAACGTTAAGCGGGAAAATGGTATTATATTAGAATTTTCGATCACTCAAGCAATTTTTATAAACTTTTAAAAATCCTGTAATCTGGTTTGCTAATTCCATCAAAACTTTAAACCTGGATTTCTCGGCTCCAGAACATATAAATGGCACGGGTGATACCAGTTTTCCACATAACCTTTCAAGAACTTTTGATTGAAAACTATAAAAACTATATGATTTTTGAACTTCGCTCGTAGTAACCAAAAGTAATAAAATCTACGTCAACAAATTGAGTACATGAACGGTAGTAAAGATATTCGTCTCGAACAATCAGAGCTCGTCATTTACGCCATTGTAGATATTTTTCACATTAAATAACTTCATTGGCAAGATATTATCATCACCTATCATTGACCAAAGCCTTGTGTTGATAGTTTTTTCCCGCCGTGATAGGACTAGAAATGTATTGAATGTAATATCTTGTGTAATTAATCTTCGTATCCTAAGAAGAGCTTTCCTTAAGAAGAAGTTTGTTTGACAGACAAGTAGAACGAAAGGTTTCCATCCAGATTTACACCTTGTAGTTAAACTTACTTTGCAGGGATCAGAGTACGAATTTCAGGTAAAAGCTTATTCTATTTCAATCTCGCATGTTCTTCAGGTTTTACTATTATTCATTCACAGTTAATTTTGAAATAACTAAAATAACTGATAACAATTTCTGAAATTACAGCACGAAATCTACTTGGTCTGGCTATTTTTCAAACTAAACAAAAAAATAAGTCCAGTGATATATTCTCCGATTCCTTTTTTTGCTGCACGGAGTTCAACAAAAAATTACATTACAAAACGAATCCAACTGATTCGAGAGCACCTAGGTGATAAAGAATTACATTTTGAGTTTTACGTATTGGTTACTGTTTTCTCTACTCAGACTAGTTACCAAACTAGATTCATCATTTCACCAGAAGGCCTTTATTGGTCACTTTATGGGGCATGTAAATCAAGCCACTTCCCTCAACTAATTAAGAAAAAGCCGGGTCAAATTGAATAGGGCACCATTACCCGTATTATAAGAGTTGTCGTAAAATCGGAATATCGGATATTTAACAAATTTATCGGACTTTGGACAGTTACAGTTCGAAATTTTAATGAACCGGCTTTTTCTTTTATTGGTGATGAAATCCAACAGATTTATCTCAAAGTAATGTATGTGAAGTAAGTGCATCTGCTGGAACTAAAGTTATTCCGATTTTCCCGATTATTTGAACCTGAAGGCCTATTTTGCCCTATGTTTTCGCTAATAATGAGAATTTTTTTATCAGATCTCCTTTTTCTTGCCTAGTCGCTGAACTGAAAATAATGGCCAAACTCAGAAAAAAAACTACGAAGCTGAAACTTTGTCAGATGGTTCTATTGGTTGTGTAGACGAACAATGTTCAAAAAATATACTGATTAGGAGATATAGGCCATCAAAGGCGATATATAAGAGGTGGAAGCTTCCATAGGCCATAAACTTGATAACGCCTAAAAAAGATTTAAAAGATAAATTAAAGCTGATTCACTTTCATATAAGAACTATGTGCCATTGGAGACTATCTATGAACGAGATAGATGAATGTATGAAGGAGATACCTGGCATACATACCTAGGCCATAAATGACTTTGAATATTTTAAGATATTTAGAGACTGGGTTGAACAACGCAATCCATTTACTTTCGTTGACGAACATCTACATATCCTGACTTCGAGTTGGGTATCCTACATCTGATAAAGATTTGGTTAACTGTGAAAGATCAGAGGAGATTGGAGCATGCATTTAAAACTCCTTGGATGGTCAAAATATAGCAACTGCAACTGTTCAACGCATAACCACTGGCGGTACTCGGGAATGTTGTGAAATTAGACAAAGAACTTGTCAAATGCTTCTTTTTCTTTTTAGAAAAGGCCTTGAGATTTGGTGGTAAACTGTTTCGTCACTGCGTTGTACCGCCACAGTTTTATGGTGCATACTATAGTTCGTTTCGCTAAGAACTCACATTGCATACAACTGTTAATACTAGTTTTATTTGCGAGTAAAAGGACGCTGCATTAACGTCGTTACAGATACTTTTTTTTCATAGAAAAACCTGTGGATACATTTATCTACTTTTTGTTCTAATCCCAACAACCACAAAGTTTTCCCGGGGAAATGAGTTTTTGTTCGTTTGTTTCGCGAATGATAATTGACACAAACAATGATTCGTGCGTTTTTGGAAAATAGTTCTTATGTGAAAATGAGTCAGTATTAAATTAACTTTCAAATGAGCTATAATACATTAATATTAGGCCATATCAAATTGTTCTCCTTTGGCAACTGCGGCCATTATGGAAAAGTGGCCAAAACTCGCTATTTCTAAATGGGAATCATGGGGCTTTTTTGGTAACTTTGCCCGACCAATGGAACCATCTGACAAAGTTTCAGCTTGGAATTACTTTTTTCCGGGTTAAACCCTTTAACGACTGGACTATAGACCTTTGCAAAAAGAACAAAACCCGTGGTATAACTCCACCAGGATTGAAAAACACAATTTACCAGTGTGTAAAAACGAACGAAAAACGGAAATTTGTGGTACTGTCCGTAACTTCGCTGAGTAGCTTAATAAAAAATGATAGTATACACTAACCTTCAAAGCAACCAATAAAATCCCAACGGACACTGCAACCAGCTCTAACACACTTTTTGGCCAATAAGCGTACACACGCAGCTACAAGTGGCTGAGGAAATGTTGAAACATGAGTAGAGTAGCGATTATATGAACCATTAAATATCTACAACAGAGAAACAAACAATAAAATGATTAATCAACTTAAACTACCTGTAGTCAATTGTAGAAGAAATATGACACCTTTTGGCTATCTTGTGTCTTATGGATAACTACAAGTTGCAGAATTAGATATATTATTAATCATACAGTTGTAGGAACCGTCCCGAAGATTCGCTTAATAAATTCACTTCGTTCCTGTCTCATCTCAAACGAAGTGTTATTGTGTATACTTTGTATGCACAATAATAATTCATCTGAGGTGAAAATGAAGCGATTATTGAAGCGAATGAAATCGAATTTTTGATGCGCACCCTTAATAATAATAAGGAAGACATGATGAAATAAACTGTTGTTTAAATGTCTTAATCAGATTCTGACAATTTTTTATGGAGTTATATTATTCGTATGTTTAAATAAACTCCCGAGAAGAAAATCGTAAAATGATTCCAAACACAACCTTTTACCCATATTCTCCACATAAAGAATAAGCAATTTGCATACATGTCTAAGTCAATAGGTAGGCTGATTGAATTTCTGAAATTGTGCCTAAAAACGGCTTCCAAGGATTTCAACTATTACTAGTACGATTGCTTTAGGAACCGTCTCAAAGGTTGGCTTAAATTCGCTTCACAACTCGCTTTATTTCTATTAATTTTCATCTCAGATGATGTGTTATTGTGCATACTTTGTATGCACAATAACACTTCATCTAAGGTGAAAACGAAGCGAATTGTGAAGCAAATTTAAGCGAAATTTTGAGACGAACCCTATATCTCCTTCTGAAGATTGATAGCGATTTAGTATTGGCTTTAGGATATACTCCTCAACATCCTTAGCAACTTTTATCCATACCAAAGAAAAATATATAAAAAAACAATGAATAACTCTTTTACCATGGGGGAAGTGTCGAATGCATACTGCAGTAGTGGCCCAACTCCGTAGTTATATTGAATCATATATTTAGAAACTTGTCCATTATCAAAAAAGCTTCCTTGACCTTGAATAGCAATAGCAGATATTACTTGCAACTTTGAGGAGCAACTCTGAATAAATGGGGTTGTGTTAGTTATTCGATCTATGGATCTTGAAAGCCATGCTCCTGTAATATTGTTCAGTGTTCCAGATTCAGCTTGAGTGTTAGGATTAGTGTAAGATGGAGACGAAGACATACTATCAGATGCAATACCAAGTTTTCCAGCACAACCTGAATGACAATGGTCGTGTATACACTGCATGAAAATCGGTAAACAAGATTATTTGTTGTTTAGAGAAAATATAAATATGATTTTTTCACATTTAGAGAAGATGTAATTTTCTCTAAATGTCAAATAATTATATGTATTCTGAAATAGTTTTCATGCAGTACTAGATATACAAAGATCACAATTTACTATATATTTACTACGGTTCGTCTCAAAAACTCGCTTCAATTTGTATTACAAATTGTTCTATTTTCACTCTGATAAATTGCTATTGAGCATACATGCACTTCTTCTTAATGAATAAGAAAGTGATAGAAAGGAACCGAATGTATAAAGCAAAATTTGAGCCGTTTTTTTATAATAAATGCTCTAATTAAAGCGGGAGCATTAATTAAGTTTTGCAACTGGGCATTTATTGGAAAGGAGCGTTTAATTAATTTTTTACATATTTGAGTAGGCGTTAAGTAGAAAATACAATATGATTTCTTTACATTCCACTGTTATGAAGTGTCAATGGAGTTGTTTTCTTCCTCTTCATCTTCGTCCATTCGGTCAATTGCTCAAATGATCATACCAGAATATAGAATTGGTTTAGAATCAACTATTTGCGTTTCTGTCCGTCATGAATGACTTATACCTCTAATTAGAGAGGGACATTTAATAATCTATCGACTTTTTTAATAGGGAGTTTATTGGAGGGGCGTTTATTAAAGAGTGGGCTTTAATTAGAGCATTTACGGTATCGCGTGTTTTACTGTAGTTTATTTTTTTAATGCATATACCTTATGTGAGTTTGAGCTTAATCTTCTCATTAAAGGAACAGGAAATATAAAGCAAATAGTGAAAACATGAATTTAAAAAACCCGAAATGAGCACATAAAAAAGCTGTTACAAAAAGCTGTAACAAAAAGAGCTGACTCCACTAGAACATAGCCTAGACATAGCCAAAGGTTATACAACCCATCCACAAAATTTGTATGGAAATTCGTATTAATGTTATTTACAAATGTCTTTGTGCATACGTAGTATGCGCAAAGACATATTTTCTGCGAATTTTAATGGCTGATTACCGGATTCACATCCAATGAAATTTATCATAAAACAACTGGAATTCACAGTTGGTATAATATATACTGTTCGACAAATGCTTTCTTTCTTAAACCAATACGTCACAGCCAAATCTCCATCATGGTTATCAGTAAATATCTAAAACAATAAATGGTTGTTAAAATTTCCTATGGAGCCAGGAAAAGAATATATCAGCTATTTCTGGGACTTGTTTTTAATCCAAATAGATAAAGACAAGATATCATCGAACCATTTATGTAAAGGATTTTCAAACCACGTGGATTCAACCATGCACTCCTTTTTTTAGCAGTTTACGTTTTATCAAATTTTTGGTATAAATTTATTGTAAAACAAAAAGGATCTATTTTTCCTTGGCTAAGAAGAATGGATTTTTTATGAAAAGAGTAAGCAAAAAATTATCCAGCTAAAGTTTTCTTTTAACTTATGAAAGCTATATTTCAAAATTCAATGCACTGATATGACCGGTGCTCCCTTTAAAGCCTTCAAAGTCAGAGATTTGTTGTAAGTTTTCCAAAAGCACTGGCATAACATATTTTTTTGGAAAATATAAGAACGACACTATAATTCTTTACAATTGAAATGTTACATATCCACTATGGCTTTATGATATGAATGTGTTACTTAACAAAATTTGCTCTATGGTCCAGAATTTTCAGCTGAACTAGCTTCCACATTAACTTTAATGTTACTAAGGATGAAACAGCTGGTTTTCTAAACACCTGGAAAAGTTTTTTAAATACAGTAACTCTCTGTAAGGCGCTTCTATGGTGGTTGTCAAAGGAATTGTTATGACATTGTTTGCCTCTAGATCGTTGGAAAAATAATATGGACTGAAACAATGTTTAGATTCACGAAATACTAACCCTTGGTCCTGATTAGGTTAAAGATCTTCATAACTTCAGGTAAAATATCAAATCTAGTTTATTATTTATGTCTAAGTGAGACGTGTATGAAAACATAGCTGATAAATGTAAAACTTACTTGTTATATTAAGAAGGTTAATAATTTCCAGTTCTTACTCTAATCCACATAAATAACTATTATAGTGCAAGGAATCCAGAATTTTAGATTAATCCGGAAATCTTTCATTCTTGGTACACAATCAGAAATGATTAAGTAGTCTCTCATTACAAGGTCCTAAGACCTAAGATTGCAAGCTCACAAAGGATGTAATCAGGAAGATCATTGATGAAAAGAAGAACAACTCCATGCAGTTAAGGCTGCATTAATATTTCGCGCCCTTATTTTCCATATTCGATATATGCAATTATTTCTAATTCCAAATGAAATTTAATGTTAAAATATGGCTCGTTTTAAATTTTTCAAATATTACAACGGGATATACGGCTGTTTTTATCAAATCTGGGGATAAATGGCGATATAGTTATTTGTTTAAAAGTACATTCAAAGAAAAGCTGCACCCTTAACTGCAGCTGAAATGAGCAGTACAGAAAGTGAAATAATTATTTGACCACATTAAAAGTTAAGCGCATGAAGATATAGGTATAAACCACCCTAAACCCCCGTCTTGCAGATTTTCTTGTATTAAGACACTGTAAATAACGGGATTTTGTTCAAATTTTAATAAACTTGTTTCTTCCAACATTTGACACAATCATGAAAAACAACATGATAATTAAGGAAAACATCAACATGATATTAGTTGTCAAAATCTTCTAAATGAGCATTGAAAATGTAACATAACCCCCGTCTCAAATTATTTGAAGGCTCATAACTCAACAAATACTTCATTTCAGAAATTGATAATTTTGCCAAAAATTTTGTTTTACGATTTTCTATCAATTTATACTATAACATTTTAGGGCTACTAATACCCCCTTCATAATGTCCAACTCAGCCTTAACTGTGGTAGGGTAGGGCCAAGAACAGGCACCTGGGGAACCCCATCGTTGCTTGAATAGCAGGAAGAGGATTGGCCATCAAGGACATCCTTGATTTTACGATCATGAAGAAAAGAAGAAGTTAAATCGAACATGCGACCAGTCACACCACAAGCCCAAAGCTTCTTGAGAAGTCTTGCATGCCAAAAATGCCTAAGAAATGTCAAGAGCAACAGCTCCTGCCTCACCTGAATTGGATACATTTAAATGCCAATAAATACGATCAGAGATGACAGTAAGCAGATCAGTAGTTGATAGACCAGTACAAACACTATACTGGGAGTCAGAAAGTAGGTGATTCGAATCAAGATACTGTACCAAGGTGTTTATTAATCAAAGACTCAAAAACTTAATGACAACAGGAAGAAGACAAATTGGCCTATAATTATGAGGATTAGACCCATCGCCACTGTTTTTAAAGTATAACAGCTTACTGCAGTTGCAAGGTAAAGTAAATAGCTGTTTATTTGCTATAGAGCCACCATGCTGAAATTGATGAAAAAGTGATTTCTATGCCCGATGGCAATGGCACAGGCTCCTGCAAACCAAAGGGATGAATGAGGTTTTATCTGGTATTTACGAGACGGTACCAAAGCGTCAAGACCAGCATTGATCCATGATGCTTTCAGCAGGTTTTTAAAAAAAGTCCAGGAAACATCTCAAATGAAATCACGAAAGCTATCCCAACCACCAAGGTCATAACTAAACAGAGTCCAATTTGAGTTTTATACCTGAGTAAATTAAGTTTTTCGATCCTTGTAGAAGTTACATGGCAGGTTTGGTTCTTTTTTGAAAGTTCTGGGCTAGATGAAGAATTCTGATATAAAAATTCTCATTATTGGCAAAACATTTGGGCAAAAAGGCCCGACACATGGGAAAATCAGGATAACTACATGCACCTACGTTACACTTTTTATTATGAAATAGATTTGTTGCATTTCATCATATATTCAAAGAAAAAGCAGTGCCGTTTACAATTTCGAACTTTTGCCGTCAAAAATCTGATACATTCTTTACAAATCCGATAATCCGATTTTATAAAAACTCTTATATTTCGGGTAATGGTGCCGTAATCAATTTGTCCCGTCTTTTTCTTAATTAGTGAGTATGGAAGATTCCTGAGCTGCTTGAAAATTCAGGGTAACCTTTGCAGAAACAACAACATGATCAGAGTCGCCAAGTGGTGCATCAAATGACACACCCTTGTGGGACTTCATCAGAACGACTCAGTGAGTCGAACTGTATAAATGCATTTTCCAACAATTTGGAAAATAAGATATAGACATATATTTTTTTTATTGGTTTGGCTATTTATTCAATGATAATCTTAGTGTACTAATTCATAAATCAGAAGATACAAGGAACGATTGTTTAAGCTTTGTGGAGTAACAGGTAGTACTGCCCTGTCATTGCAACTAAACCATGCAAATGATTGGTTTTTAACAGTAGCCCAATAATGCCCATTACTGAGGCTAGCATCATGATTTATAGATGCAATGAGAATGTAGTGCTTGTCAAAAGTTACATCTTCATCACTACTAGCAAGTGTGGGAAAACACAAACCTTCTTTCGGATTACAATATACAAGGTTTGCATCTTTACTTGCAGTACCTAATTGTACAATAAGGTATTTGCCGCTAGAAGAAATTTTGTGGTCTGTTATCATCTCACACAACCAGGAGCAAGTAAAACAAAATACCTCATCAAAATTCTCTTTGGTTAAATACTCTGTTACTGCATTTTGCACAGTTTTTTTTACAGGCAGTCTTAAGATATTGATGTTTGTTTTTGAGGTTTGTGAGGACAAACATACTGTGCATGAGCTGGTTTTACGGCATATAACATTACATTGCTGATGCAATAACAGAATTTTTAGAGAGCTTTTCTAAAATATGTGTCAGAACCTCAGCAGCATCTTGCTGAGAATTTATCAAAAAGTTGGTGTTTCCTGAATCAACAGCATGCTTTTGAAGAACAGTAAGGAATATAGATGGGTCAGCGGAACCTTTGCAAGTTTTAAGTAACGATATTACTTTTAAAAACGCTGAAAACAATGGGTGTTCTAAGATGTCTTCAGAGCTCAAATTAGCCCAAAAGCTAGTCATGGCATTTATACACTGTATAATTGCATTAACATTGCATGTGTTGCCTTTGTTTACCAGATCGTTATTTGGTTTGACAGACTTAGGAAGACTCACAGGATGAAGAACTGTCTTTCCTTTTTTGGTGGTTTTAAGAAGAGGACAATACTCAGTTGGAGAGTCGCCTAACACAATAGGAGTCCAATCTTTGGTGTCTCTAGCGTTCAAGATTGCTAATGAGCTTGTCATTGATGTTAAAGCTAAAGACTGGTAAAGTTCCTGACACTGTTTGTTAGTGAACCCTAAGCGCTTAATACAAGTTGGTACAGATTTTGCACAGTAACCACAGGCGCCATCTTCTACTGCATTAAGGTAATCAATCAGGGGTTGGTCCAATTTTTGGACTTCTGATTGACAAGGTGTCAGCTAAGAGACCTCCCACAAAATTCGTAACGAAATTCGTAACAGTTTTCAAAAGACGAGTCTTTGTGCATACTTAGAATGCACAAAGACACTTTTTCTGCAATGAATATATTAGATTTTCACCTACCTTGTCATTATCTATACTGTCTTTATGACATCGCAATTTGAAGCTACTGTATTTGTTTGTATTTCTCAACAATATAAAGCCAGAAATAGTAGTAATTCTTCCAAAGTCGTATCGAATAAATATCTCGGTAGTAGGACAGCGGAGAAGATTACTCAGTTCATAGCGACTAGAAGATCTAGTTTGGAGAATATTGGTGCAACCTTTAAAGTAATAAAAGTATTAACAAACAAACAAGAAAGTTTTAGTGATAACACTCGAAGTAAGATAACCATACACTATATTCGGACTTCATTTCACATTTTTTTATTATTACGGAGTTTAAGTGCAGTCTAAACTACGACAGTAACGCCGTTTTACCTTTGTGCATATAGGCTACTTGCATTCCATCCTACAGGATGGGGTGCATGTAGTCCATATACACAAAGGTGACATCTTTTGTGTCGTTGTAGATAAGACTGTGCGTTAACTCTCTATTATAAAGGAAGGATGTTGAAAATTGAATCAACTGGTTTCATCTTGAATTACAATATTAAAATAATTCTTTAATCTACTCATATATGTCATGAAAATTAAATGATTCCCGCAGTAAAATATTCAGCTATCGTTTGATAGGATAACTGTATTTCTTAAGGTTGTTAAATAATTTTCGATGCAATGTTTGCATGGAACATTAAGTCAGAAACAGGATTAAACGTTCATACATTGCTCCCTGCTAGTTTAATAAGTCCACATCATTAGCCACCTACTTATTCCGTCATATTGATTATTAACTTTCTATCGTAATAGCATTGGAAGATTTTATCTTATACAAGAATTCATTTAATGTCAACAAACTGGTAGATACTTGCTTACTTTTAACGCATATAAAATCAGATTATTGATTTGAGAAACTTACTTTCAGGGCATCCATAAAGTTCTGCCTTGAAGCATATGGGTGCTGAACCTTCAAAATTAAACTCAATGATTCTGGCGGTAAAATATTCACTTCGTTGGAACCATTTTCGCATTGTTGCGGTAGATTTAGGATAACTGTATTTCTAAAGATTGTTAAATTATGTAAAAAAAAACATTTACTGTTACCTGGACAGCACTAAGATACCTTGACATCTTGCGGCCTGACGGTCTAGTCTTAAAAAGTTAAGATACTCTTTATGCATTGCACAGGGGAGATTTAATATAAACTTCATATCAGTTGATATTAAATGATTTTACTAAGCAACTTTTGTTGCCCAAAAAATAGTGATATACTTTAACTTTAGGGACTGTCCAGAAATTTTGTATTGCAAGTCGTAACATTTTTATCACAGAAGAAGTGCCATTTTATATTACGTACAAAAGACACTTTTTCTGAAAGAAAATTGATACAAATTTCCATACTCCCATTGTCAATATTTCCATACAGGTTACCTACTTTCTATTGCAGTATGGACAATGTTAAAAAGTAGCTTACTCTTATCTCAGCATCTTTTTTTTCTTTGTACAATGATTTCATGGCGCCACCTTTCGTAACACCAAACTTAAACATCACATTGTGTACATCTTGAGATCCTCCTTGAAAAGCCATACCGGTAATAGTCATTATCTTTCCAAGATCGATTGTCAACAGACTTGGTTGAGTACAACACCATTCTTTTTCACTGTTCAGTCGTGAATATTCTGGGTTTGCGCAGTTTGTAGATGTCATTTGGGTGTCGGCTATCAAGCCTGACTCAAGGCCCAATGGCTGCTTACATGCACCTTAAAATAATAAAAAGTTATGAATTTTATTTTCGTTGGGGCCTGTCTTGTTATTTGCACCTTAAAATAATAAAAAGTTATGAATTTTATTTTCGTTGGGGCCTGTCTTGTTATTTTTTTGAGTGTCAAGAAAAATTGGTTCTTCTTCTTTCGCTGTTAATATAGACATTGTTAGCAGGAGTGGATCCAGAGTTGAAAACTCCTTAGTCGGAAATGAGATGAGATTATTGAGTATTTCGCCGATACAGTTGGGGTTTTTTTTGTGGAGGGGCTGTAAGCCTCCCATGCAGGGTCTGGGGCAGAGCCCCGGAAGCTTTGGCTATTTTAAGAATATGAGTGTCTTGATTAGCTTAAAATAATCCTGTTT
>JAUCNQ010027123.1:0-13486 GCA_032352715.1 Bougainvillia muscus | reverse complement strand
AGTCCACCCCCCACTTGGACCCCCCCTTTCATCACAAAAAAATTCTCCCCCACTCTCCTTTTGCACCCTTTCCCCCCCAAAAAAACCCACTTGTTTAGGGGGGGGGGGGGGGGTATGATAAATCAGTTTAGTGAGTCCAGAGGGTTAATATTGTAGATATCATTCTGTATAAAATACCTCCATAATAGTGTTTACAACATCGTTCCCAGGTTTAATAGATTTTGAAATACGATTTATAATTTGTTGTGGCGACTGTTGTACTTTTGATTTTAAATTTGAGATTTGTGATGCAACGCTTCCTTTTCGATCGTGTGATTCTTGTTGTTGATTCTGATTCTGAAGATTCTGATGATGCTGATGATTTTGAGTATGATGGTGGGGTTGTTTGGATTCTAGAAGAATATATAAAAGTTAGTATCATTGCAATAAAGGATAAAAGAACAAGCTTCAACATTTTATTACTGAGAGATTTCGGTCTCACTTTCCAGAGACCCTTTTCAAAAACACTTTTATGTAATGAAAATGAAACGATTTTAGGGAAATCTTCCCTAAGTCTAAAAACATATTGTATTAAAATATGCTCAAAGATAATTTTCCTGTATGGAAATTGATACGAATTTGTATACGAAGTTTGTGGACTGGCCTTTAACATTATAACATAACTCAGGGTGTAGTCTAGAATAGGAGGGCAGTGCTCGATCGGTTTAATAAGGACAATATTTATGCAAAAGAAAAGTATTATTTTACATAAAAAGGGCACTTTTCAGAATTCAAGGGACAGCGTAAGATTGGCGGATGCTTAAAAGCCCTAGATTAGTAACTTCCATACGAACCTGTGAATGCAGATCGATCAGAATTAACATAACCGTCTTGTTTATCTGGATGATCTGAGTAAAATAGACTTTTTTCTGTTGGTTTATTAACAACTGCATAACTACCAGGTTTCTTTTTTGATTCATCCTGCTCTGAACCCAAGCCAAGCGCATGAGCATACTAAAATGTAAAAAAAGAGTGCTATCATTAGGAACCGTCCACAAAATTCGTGTCGCAAATAGTACCATTTTTATAAAGGTAGAAATGTCTTGGTGTACACTATTCTTCTGAATGAAAATTGATACGAATTCGTTCCCTTAGGGACCGTCTCAAAAATTCGCTTAAATTCGCTTAACAATCCGCTTAATTTATATTAATTTTCACCTCAGATGAAGTGTTATTGTGCATACTTTGTATGCATAATAACACTTCATCTAAGGTGAAAATGAAGAGATTTGTTAAGCGAACTTAAGCGAATTTTGAGACGTTCCCTTATACACTAATCAGGGACCATTCACCATATTCTAAGAACTCGTTTACATGAAGACTTTCTATAGGCGAAATGAACTGTCAGGAAAAATTTAACCAATCACAGAAGCCATGACAGTTCATTTCGCCCGCAACGATTTTTCATGTAAAAGAGGCCTTATAAAAAATCATACAGATGGCATAGCAGAAGAAGCAAATTTATGAATACAAGATAGTAGCAAAGACACATCTATTGAGTCGAGTTTCACCTTCACTATTTGAGGACATCTCCTTCTTTTACAAAAGATGTAGCAAATATATCTCAAAAGGAAAAGTTTCTACTAGTAAAACTAACATATAAGGTTACAGTATTATATGTACGCAAGCACCTCAAACATTAGAGACAATCTAGAGGCTAATCTAGTAAAGGAGGGCAGCGTCTGATAGATTCAATAAGGACAATATTTATGTATAAAAACCTCCAAAATACCTTGTTTTCAAAGAAAGCTAGGTATTTTTAGGACTATTTTACATAAAATGGTCACTTTTACCATTATAATTCAAGGGGCAGCGTCAGATTGGCAGATCCTTAACGATATGAATTTTGTGGACGTTCATTTTCACCTCAGATGAAGTGTTATTGTGCATACAAAGTATGCACAATAACACTTCATCTGAGATGAAAATTACGACCTGGATTGGTTCCTGCTATCCCTGAATACGAAACATAAACATACTCTTTGTTCTGTTGTTTCACCAAGTCTGCTTCTGACAGGATGGACAGTCGGACGTGGTGATGCAGAGCGCTGATGATGTACATTAGAAAGAATATTTGGTGACGCTCCAGGCTGAAATAAAAGATTACATTTAACAAGATCTAATAATTTTGAACAGTCTCTAATTGTTTTATCATTCCGATGTATCTGTTGCAGACCGGAACTCACTTTAACACAAGTTCACCATTGAGTAAATAAGAGGTGAAGATTTAAACTCTCAACAATAAATCTATCCCAACGCATAATAGATAATTTCTATACATCTATTCAAGTTAATATTTCCAATCATACGTAGATGTCCGATAGTAGGCGCACCCTGACAGTAGGTATAATTTTAATAGGTCACTAAAAACACTCCCACAGCAAACCCCATATAGTAACTCTCGATTGTATGGAAGGGCCCTACTAAAACTGAAAGTAAGCGGGTGCCTGCTCTTGGACTTCTATATAATTTGTTGATTCGGACTTACTTTGTTTTGTTTTAGTGCCATAGCTCTTTTTAATATGTATTTGGTGTCAGTATTTGGTGGATATTTCATTAAATATGTTAAACATGTGTTGAAGTCATTTTGAAGCACTAGAAAATCATTAACAGAAATACGTCAGAAAAGGTATAACATTCAACACCGCAAGCTGCTGTGATAAAGAATCATTGTTTGCAAACAATTATTCGTAATCACTTACATCTTCGGCACTGTATAAGTTAAATTTTTCTTTGAAATTTGAAATATGCACTGACTTAAACCACGAATATTCATCTTATAGTATATGGGAATTAGGGTTTAACCCGGACAAAAATTCTATGAAGCTGAAATTTGGTACAGAGATAGGGGGTAGTGTCAGGATTGGCAGGAAAAAAGCCCCATCAAATGGGACCCGGGAATTTCCTTATTTGGGCATGGAGCCATAATGGCAGATCTGCCATGGTAGTCTAACATTTTGATATCATCAAAGTTATACATATTGTATATGGTTAGAAAGATAATTTCATGCTGATCAATTTCTGTATAGAAACTATGCCCTGAAAATGTTTTCTTAGAAAGTTATGAACTCTTAACCCTTTAAAACCTTGGGGCAATTAGTCCCCCTCCCCCAATCGGATAAATTTTATTAACTATCGAAGTACTTCGTCTTAATACCTGAAACTCTAAGATTGTTGGTTAAAGTCTATTTTGCATGTTTTGGCAAAGATTCAGGGTCGTGTAATATGTAAAACAAAGTTATTGGTCATTAGTCAAAACCACCTACACCAAAATTGTGGTCAAACCCCTTACAAACTTTGAACAAGTATAACTCCAGTTCCCAATGGCTTTAGACAACGAAACTGTACATGCGAACCACTTCCCCTAAATTGTTTCATATTAGGTATATATAACCATGTGAATAACTTGATGACGTCATATATAATAGCCAGTACGCAATTTGTACACACATTGCCATATACAACAAAATACTGATGTCATCAAAATGTGAAATCCGGAATCCAGATATATTTGAAATCCAAGATGGAGTTTTTTTACCTGCTGAAGGTCGTCAATTTGATGATAATGTTCGACATCTCTGAATCATGAGAATTAGTCATACTGGAAGTGTTGACCAAGCAATGACAAATTTATCAGAAGTAAAAATTACCACAGGAAAGAAAGTGACAAACTTTCAGGTAACACAGACCTTATATATATTAGTTAAAACATTCAAAAAATTATAACATTTGAACGTTTGAATGGTGTAATTTTGTTTTCCTCGAGTTTAAAATTTAACGCGTCCCCACACCCCGTTTATTGGAACCACCCTGTTTATTAGATCAGGAGGAAAATCTCCACCCAAAATATTAAGACCCCCGCCCCCCTTGTATTAAGTACTCGAGAATAGATGTTAGAACTTCAGGCAGAAATATTGAAATGGGCTAACAAAGCATATTTGTGATTATGAAGATTGTGAAGATTTTCAACTGATTTGATATGAGAAACCCTTTCGACATGGAAATATCAAGATCTACACTTATCACATGTAGGAGTTTCACTGCCTAAAGCCACTGGGCACGTGAGATATACTTGTTCAAAGTTTGCAAGGGTTTGACCCCTATTCTGGTAGGTGGTTATGACTAATGACCTATAACTTCTGTTTTACACATTACATGACCCTGAAACTTTTCCAAAACATGCAATATAGATTTTAACTAAGAGCAGAGTAGAGTTTCAAATGTTAAGACCAAGTACTTTGATTTTTATTAAACTTAATGCAACAGGGGGAGGGGGCTAATTGCCCCCAGGTTTTAAAGGGTTAAGAGCCAATAACCTTTTAACAAATCATATTCAGGGCATATTTCCTATATAAATATTGATAAGCGTGAAATTATCTTTCTAACCATATACAATGTGTATGACTTTGATGTTATCAGAACTTTGCCCTACCAAGGCGGATCTGCCATTATGGTTTATGCCCAAATAAGGAAGTTTCTGGGTGCCGATTGATGGGGCTTTTTTCCAGTCAATTCTGATATTACCCCCTGCTTCTGGGCCAAGTTTTAGCTTCATAGTATTTTTGTCCAGGTAAGGGCCCTTTTTGGACTAATTCCCATATACTATTACTATGATTGCCCTCCTAAATATCTTATGCAACTTCGTATATAAGGAAAAATCTAATATCAGTAACAATGGTAAAAGATACAAAGATATCAAATCTATGTTAGGATGAAATTGTTTTTGATAACTTCTCTAAATTTATTATTTTTAGGGACCGTCCACAAAATTCGTATCGTTGTACGAACCATTTTCATCACAGAAGGAGTGTTTTGTTGCATGCTAAGTATGAACAAAAACACTCCTTCTGTATGAAATTGATACGAATTCGAATTTGGTACTTATTGGATAACATGTGATGGACTTTAAGATATATAATACTTACATACTGCTCTCAAATTTATTAGCATAGCCACATAGATATAATCTACTAAGACTAAAGATATTCCATCAGCGAACAAAGCATCCCAAAGAATGAGTAAACGAGGTAAAGAAAATTCGCGACCAAATAGTAAACGAATCCAACGTCTAAAAATGTATACCAAAATATTTTTTAGTAGTTTAAAAGAAGAAACTTTCGTGAAAGAAACTCTCGCGAGTCGAAAAAGTCGCGAAATTTTAGAAAGAAACTTTCTACTTGTGACGTCTTTGTTGCTTCTAACTTTAACTCTCCTCCACAAATTTGAGCTACCGCTATAAATCCGACTCTGTCTACTTCATATATTTAGATTTTTTGATTTCTTGACTTTTGCGAGTCTAAAACCACTTGTTTTCGCGAGAATAAACTTTCGCGATTTATAGATAACAAATATTTCGCGGGTTTAAACTTTCGCGATTTTGACCTAAAATCGCGAAAGTTTCCTCTTTTAAAATAGCTCTTTCTTGTATTTAAATCTACAAAATTGATCGTGCCCAACCTGAGTGCCGAAGATGTACGTGATTACGATTGATTTGATTGATTTCTGCTACAGAAAAGTAGAAGAAATCAAACAATGATTTGTAATCACTTACATCTTCGGCACTAAAAAGTTGCTGCCATTGCCTGGTTTCTTACTTCACTTTTAATTTTTTTCTCTGGATTTTCTCCAATTTAAGCCACAGAAAAAGCCCCACTTCAGACCGTCCAAAAAATTCGTATCAAAAATTGCACCATTGTCATCACACAGAAAGAGTTTTTTGTGCATGTTAATTACACGCAAAGACACTTCTTCTGTGATGAAACAAATGTCTGTACAAACTGTTTTAATACTCAATTACAATTGTTATAGTATGCTTTCAATATGGTTAAACTGATAACAATTGTTGTTTAAATTATCCTAACATTGTCATCATCTTTTTCAAAAATAGCGAAAGTATTGTATCAAATTTTGTTCCATTCTGTCAAATGAATTATCATGAGATGAAACAACTCTTGCTAAGTTAAGGGATCGTCCCCATAATTTTTCACATAACAAAGACACTTTTTCTGGAATGAAAATGATACACTTCGCGATAGAAATTATGTGGACGACCCACATGTTAAAAAAACAGACTCGTTCGTTTAATAAAATAATATTAACTCATACATTTCAGAGTGATATATTTTCTTAGGGACCGTTCACAAATTTGTATGGAAATTCGTACCAATTTTCATTAAGAAGGAGTGTCATTGTGCATACAAGGTATGCACAAAGACACTTCTTCGGTGATGATAACGGTATGAATTTTGTGGAGGGTCCCTTACATTCCATATAACTGTGGTGTAATATCAATTTTGTGTAAATGTTCATATAGAGCTGTGTCATATCTTTTCAGCATAAAACTTTGAAGTCTGTTCAACTTTTTACTAAGCGCAGTTACCTAAGAAGAAAAAAATTACACAAAATTTAAATATTCATTAAGGACAAGTCCAATTCAATAGTATTTTTCACAGCTATAGGTGAGATTCTGTGATGTCAGGTAATAGTTTCTTAGGGACCTTCTACAAAATTCGTTTCGTAAAATGTACCATTTTACACACAGAAGAGCCGTCTATTTGAAATGAAAATGTACCGAATTGTGAAACGAATTAAAGCAAATATTTGATACGAATTTGATAAAGAACTACTATATTACTAAAATATCATGACAGCATACCAACAAGGGAGTGCGTCTAATCACCACGTAAAATCAAAAAAGCATTTTATCTGATTGCAGGTCCGTTTAATTCTTTCTCTTCCATAAGGTACCATCCACAAAATTTGTATGAAATTCATATTAATTTTCATTGAAAAAGAAGTGTCTTTGTATATACATAGTATGCACAAAGTGCCTGAACTTATGTTAAGCAAATGATCAGATAAGTAAACAACTAAAATTAAGTCATACCAACTCTGTTTCATGCGGATTTCTAAACATACGTCGATCATTAGGCATCTAAAAACAAATATCTAATGAGACCTACTGACAGACCCTAAGGAACCGTCCACAAAATTCGTATGGAAATTCGTATCATATTTCATACAGAAGGAGTGTTTTTGTACATATATAGTACGCACAAAAAACACTTCTTCTGTGATAAAATGGTTCGTATTATGATACGAATTTTGTGGACGGTACCTAAACCAAACACTTTAAGAGTCCTCTATCCGGACGTTGCTCATAAAAATTATTATTTTGAAAGTGCCCCTTTCATGTAAAATAAAATAAGGTATACTATTTTTACGGCATAGGGATCACAATTGCCATCCTATGCTATACTAGACCCTTACCGCGGTTTTTGGCAATGAAATGTCAATATCAAGGGTGAGTATATCTGTATTGTTAGATTTTTGAGACCAACGCAAGGGTCCATCTCAAAAATTCGCTTAAATTCGCTTCATTTTCACCTTAGATGAAGTGTTATTGTGCATACAAAGTATGCACAATAACCCTTCATCTCAGATGAAAATTAATAAGAATAAAATGATCAGTGAAGCGAATTTAAGAGAATTTTTGAGACCAACATAAATTAAACTGTCAGTGTTATTACACATGTCATAGACATATCATACAAACCAGAAAAATACTACAAAATTGACAAGAAGAAGTTAATGAAGCTGTATCAAGATTCAAATCAAGAAATGTTTCCAATTTAAAAATAAGGGACCTTGTCAAATGACAATCTTACATCTTTATGTTTCTTAGCTTCACTAGAGTGTTTTATACCAGGCATATGATTAGCAAACCATGGTTCCAGCGTTTCCATTACATTACAAAACAATGCACTAAACAAAATGTATAATTAAGTCATAACAATAGGAGTACAACAGCTGAGCAAGGTTATTCTTGAGAATTAATTTATAGTAATGGGCTTACAGAGGCAATTAGAACTTTGATTTAAGTTTTCACTGCACGATTTTCTACTTATTTATAGAACAGGAGAAATTTTGAACGTTTCACACATGATCTACGGTCTAAGATCTAATATCTCAAAAATTCGCTTTATAAATTCGCTTTATTCCCGTCAAATTTCAAAATACTTTGTATGCACAATAACACTTCGTATGACATTTATACTTGAAAACAAAAATGGTATGATTTCCGAAATTTTCGGAAACTCTCTTACTAAGAATCATGTTCTATATACTCCATATTTATGACCGTTTTTAATTCATCACTAAAAAAGAGAAAAACAAAATGGTTACACTACATTCGAATGAGACCAAAAAACTTAATTTTTAAAAAAGACCTACAAACAAGTGCAAAATTTATTGCAACTTTTGGTTTTCATAGCTTATCATGGAATTGCTCCGACTCTATTGATAAAGTGGCAAATTAGGACGGTTAAACGACTGACTGTCAAACTTTGATACACTAATTGCAGTGGCAGATCTAGCCCTAGTCAGAGCAACACGAGGAAGAGCTAAATGTATTAATTCTTAATAGCCTTCTGCATCCATCTTCATACAGAAAGCTATTAGAATTAATCACTTTGAGCATGCTTTGAATCTCCATTTCAGTGCTATGACTAGGTAAAACCGTGTCCTGAGTCCGCTTCTGAATTGTCTCCATATAGACAACTTATCCTGTGATTTTGAGGTGAAACTGGTTTGGCCTTATGTCGGATGTAGCGCTTAATAGCTAAATAATGGTTGAAAATCGAGTTTTTGGCTTGGTCACAGACAAGTCTTGAGGCTAATATGATGCTAATTAGCAAGCTGAAAGAAAACCGTCTTTTTGAATGTTTAAATAAGAAAAGTTAAACTTGTGGTTCCCCAGACGATTTTTTTTGACACCCGTTCTATCATTTTTGACCATGGTTGTACTTTAAAAGCAAAAAGCAGGCACAAAAAGAGTTGGGTTCTTCAGCAATTTTAGAAGGAGCCTAATGAAATTAAGTTTTGAGACAATCTGTAAATGACATCATTTTTTTAGTTATTTGTTAGGAGTTTCTACAGAAGCTATCATGAGATTAGTGGAACATTCAAAACTACCTAAGTTCTTCTTGACAATCTTTAACAGCAACAGCGCTTACGATCAATGTGTAAATTAAAGTAGCTAATATTTCATGCATACCCTAAATATAAAAGTGTTTTTTTAACTAAATACAAATTATTTTTTTACAACTTATCACAACTTGTACCATTTTCATCACAAAAGAAGTGTCTTTGTGCATACAAAGTATGCAAAAAGACACTTCTTCCGAATATAAATTGATAGAAATAACCTGAAATAAAGTATAACGAAAACCGATCAGAAATAAAATAAAATAAGTAAGCGGTTAAATTTAAGTTACCTGTTTATAAGAAACTTGAGGATTTTCTCGTGCATAACAGAATAGCACATGCAATATCATGGATCTAAAAATGTCAACATTATAAATTAATCAATAAACGTTGGTTGGCCAGAAAGTTACATTATCTCTATATGTGATGTAGCTGTTAAGCCATGGATGTCTTTTCAATATCAATTGAAATATAAACCTTTAATGGAAAAGCTTATGGGTTAAAGATAAAATGTTTAAACTTGTTAATGCATAATGTCTAAAAAAGTTACACATACTTAAACAAATGATGTAGGATTATGTAACTATATGTGACCGTTTCGTGGACTAAATGTTAAATTGACACTTTACAGAATGCCCATAGAAAACAACCTGGAACAAGAATGACTCGAGTAAATAATGATAATTTACACAAAAAACTCATCCATTGCCATCCAAACCTTTAATCCCTGAATATTTTGGTTGGATCAAAGGATCTGAGTGTCAAATGCCTAGAATTATTATTAAGGGACCAAACACAAAATTCTGATGGAATTTCTTATAAATTTTCATTCAGAAGGAGAGTCTTTGCACATACCAAAGTATGCACAAAGACACTTCATCTGTGATGAAAATGGTACGATTCGTGATATGAATGTTGTGGACAGTCCCTAATATACTGATGAAAAATAATCCGGAAACATTTCATTCATTTTTAAGGATTACTAAGGGATTGTCTCAAAAATTCGCTTTAATTCGCTTCACAAATCGCTTCATTTTCATCTCAGATGAAGTGTTATTGTGTATACAAAGTATGCACACTAACACTTCATCTGAGATGAAAATTGACAGGAATGAAGCGAATTTATTAAGCGAATTTATTAAGCGAATTTTTGAGACGGTTCCTAAAAATTAATACTTGATATTGTCTTTCTTGAAGAACTCAACTTCAGGACACCTAAAATTAAGATTGAAAGTATCTGTTTAAATTTATAAAAGCAATAGATTGAGTTTTCCGCACCTTTGAAATTTGGAGTCAAAAACAGATCATCGTGGCAGTCTACACCTAATTATCAAATAATTGATGACTGTAATTTCAATCCTTAAAACCGGCAAAAATGTGTACTATAAATTAGATCCCGTTAATGCTAAATATTATTTATTATATGTAAGAAATAAAAAACACTTTGGGCAAACTATCACTGTTATGAGTATCAGCTTTAACAAAATTATAATTTTTAAAGAAATGAGGAGTATATCAAAAAGATTTGTTTAGATAAAACATATTAACCGTGCGTTGATATCGTCTGCTTATTAAGAACCGTATGAAAATTGATACAAATTTCCATATGAATTTTGTGGACGGCCCCTTATTAAGAACAGTTATAAATGAATCAGATGAGTAAAAAATGAAAAACGATGGGAAATTAATGAAAGATAGGACTTTGGATATATATTTTTTGGAAAGTATAAGTACATACAGGCGATCAAGATCTTGTGTGATAGTTGATCGCAACTCATTATCTTGAAAATATTTATTCCAAGCGCTCTAAAAAGTACAAAAGTTTATACACAGAAGCCCAATATACGACGGTAACGCTGTATTAATGTTGGCACATAAGGCTTACCTATAACACAAAGGCAAATCTTCGTTTTCATCATAAATTATTAGACTGTGCGTAAACTCCCTACTATACCCTAGGCGAAGTATTCAACCGAGATAAAAAAACTCACTGCATAAAAATTAATTTTTTTCTTTAATAAAGGTCAGATTTTATCAAGCAACCTGCAGAAATCTGGAGTAAAACTCAAGATTTCTTTAGGTTGCTTAATAAAATCATTAACGAATGATATCAATTTTCAGGCATTGAATATGATTAATGGAACATAATATATGGCTATTAGATAAAAACTTCATTGCGTTGAAATTAACATAACTGAAGGCTGTTTTTGCCGGATCGGATATCAATTAAGCATCGAGCACATACTCAGAACTAAATTACAGACAATCCAGTCAGGATAAATCTGACAGGATTAGTAAAAAGAAAATCATTCAGAACCTTTTATGATCCTTTTTGAGACTTTTTGATCTTAACACAAAAACATTTTATCTCATTATTCCTTACATCTTCAGCTAAAGACAGTGGATGGTGTTCTGAAAGGTCAACTTCTTCATGGTTCTGATCGTAAGGGTCGATAACATACTAAAAAAAGGTGTTTAACAAATTATTAAAGGTTTAATATATATACTAGATACCGTGACTATATTCTAGTTAGGTTTATTTTTAGAATCTTTGTATTGATAATGAGAATTACATTGTTGAAAACAAGTTGGATAACAACAAACCTAGACAGATCGTCTAGCCATCATAGAGACTCTTGCATGTAATAAACGCCTCATAGATCACCTTTGGGTCAACTTTGCATCCTGATATTGCAAAAGAAAAATCTACTAATAGTGTGGGAATTCCATGGTAATATAATCAAAATAAAAAAAAAACACTTTTATCACAGTTAATTATTTTCTTATAAGTACTCATAGTGAAGTAGTGGCACAGTGGTAACACAATGATAACATAATCGAAGAGTGTCTTGCTCAAATCATCCAGGCTTAAGGTTAGCCTGTTCTTCTGTTAATTTGTGCTTGCAATGTTTCAGAGAGTGGTTACTAATAACAACCTGGAGATGGAATGATGTAATCTCTCTCCTAGCAGTGGTTAGTGGTGTAGTGTTACTTGCAGTGACAGCTGTGGGAGAGATGAAGTACCTTATTTCTTATTTGTTTGTATGCATCTCTCTGTTCTTTCACTTCTCTAGGCCATGAATCTTTGTTTTCAGATAAACACTCCCAAAATATCTAAAGCAGAAAGAAAGTAATTTAAACTTTGTCACCCAACCTTTTCCAACAGAATTTTCAATTGAAAAAACATTTTTGTGACTTATTTTTTATGCAACTTGCAGGGGGTTTCAATCAATATCAAGTTGCATAAAATATAAAGTAACATTTGTTTATAGTTCCAAGCAAGGCAGTAAAGTTAAGAAATACACGTTTATAGAAATATAGAAATATAAGTTTTTCAAAGAAAACTAGCTATTTTCAGGGTTCTTTACATTAAAATTTTCCTTAATCAACTGATTGGGTGCTACCATTAGACCTTATATACAACATTATAATACCTGTTTGTTTATCTTTAATCAACCGAGTTTAAAAGAATGCAAAAGTCAAACAAAAAACAATCCTTCCATTACGATTAGAAAATATAGACAAACTGCATTTTAGTCAAAGTGACTCTAAAGAAAAATATTTACCCTCCAACAAACACTTCTGAATGATTTTGTCCCCAAATTTCCATCAAAAGCACATCGTTTCAGCTGAAAAATCAGATTAACAAAAATAAGAATTAAACCAGAATAAGTTATTAGTACCAAGTTTAACCTAATATATAAATGCCACATATAGCGTGTTCCTTTCACAAACATTTTAAGCAAAACAACCACAAACTACCAAATGCGATTAGCTTTTTCAAAAATGACGTCAACTGAAACCAATGTATTGTAGGCATTATCCAAAACATTGATTGTTTTGCTTAAACTGTTTGTGAAAGGAACACTCTAAGGGTTCGTATCAGAAATTCGCTTAAATTCGCTTCACAATTCGCTTTATTCCTACTAATTTTCATCTCAGATGAAGTGTTATTGTGCATACTTTGTATGCACAATAACACTTCATCTAAGGTGAAAATAAAGCGAATTGTGAAGCAAATTTAAGCGAATTTTGAGACGGCTCCATATAATACCAGGTCTCAAATTAAGCTGGAAACTTATTTTCTAAATCTTACTTTTTTCTTTTGAAATTTGTTAGATTACCCATATTCTACATGAGCCATTGACCTAGATTAGCTGCTGCTTTTAGTTTAACTAACTATGTTGGAACTTTCTCAGAACTCGATTCCAACTAATATGATATCTTATGATATGCAAAGGATGGATACTTTTCTTGTTTTTTTAATTTAAAACTTGGCGAAACAAAAGCGTTTGAGGAATTATGTTAAAAAAACTTTTTGCATCTTTTTTACAGTTTTTCTATTATATATTCCATATCTTAGGGTTCGTCTTAAATTCGCTTCAATTCGCTTCATTTTCACCTTAGATGAAGTGTTATTGTGCATACATAGTATGCACAATAACACTTCATCTGAGGTGAA
>JAUCNQ010027012.1:0-13487 GCA_032352715.1 Bougainvillia muscus | reverse complement strand
CCCCCCCCCCCCCCCCCCCCCCCCCCCCCCCCCCCCCCCCCCCCCCCCCCCCCCCCCCCCCCCCCCACGTTTATTTGCCCTGGTATTGATTTCTGGCTTAAACTCTGACTTATCCGGATTCAATCCAGATCATCCACAAAAAGCCAGATTGAAGTTTACACCGCTCAAGCTTCACTTTGGATTTTTCTGGCTTTCAAAATAATTATTTAGCAGATTAATCTGGCTTGTTCTGGCTTCAAAGAATCAGTGAAAATATCTCTGGCTTAATGTATTTTAAGGGCTTCAGTAATATATAGGGTTTCTAGTACTGTTAAATAATCTGGGTATATCTGGATTATTATAGCTTTAGTAAAATTAAAAATAATATGATCTGGCTTTATCTAGATTCATCTGGCTTAAGAAAATTAATGGTTTGCTGTAAAATCGTCTGGTCTGGATTCATCTGGATTTTTCTGGATCAAGATCTTAATATTCAAATTTCAGAAATTTAAAAGTTATTATGAAAATTGTAATATCTGGCTATATCCGGATTGTTCTAGCTTCAGCAACAATTTACAGTTATTGAAGAAAATTTCTATGATTGAGATACCACTGGATTTTTCTGGCTTCAGCTAAACAAGATTTGCAGTGAAATTGTATCAGGCTACACATGGATTCTTCTGGCTTCATATAAATTTGTTCCCATTGATGTAGAAAAACAAAACTCAAAAACAAAATATAAAGGGATGGAACAAAAATTAAATCACGAGAAAAGATAAAAACTTACCTTAGGGGAAGAGTTTTCTGCAGGTATTTGAAGTCTACCCCTAAAATAGCCTAATATATAAATAACTATTTAAAATTAAAATAAATGGAAATGCCAACATGGATTTCGCAGTGATTTTTCATCCAAAGACATTATATATGCCTAAATTTAGAGTTTGTTAGGGTCACAATTGGTGGGTTGAAAACATTATTGATTGTGGAAACTATGAGTTTCACGTTGTTAATAGAACACAATCTTATTGTTGGTTATTTACCAAACACAATATTGTAAAATTTATTAATTAGGGAACTCCGTTTCCAATATTTCACCGACACCGTTGTATGAAAAATCGTATCAATTTCCATTAGAAACAGTGCTTTTGTTTGCACAAAAACACTTCAACTGACTTCAAACGATTCGTATAACGAAACGAATTTTTGGACGCTTCATTCTTATTAATTTTCATCTCACATGAAGTGTCACATTGTATGCACAATAACACTTCATCTAAGGTGAAAATGAAGCGAATTGTGTAGAGAATCTAAGCGAATTTATTAGACGAATCCTTACTCTCAGATGAAAATTGACAGGAATGTAGCGAATTTATAAAGCGAATTTTTGAGTTCACAAAATTCGTATCGCAATACGAACCATATTCATCACATCCTGTATGGAAATTGATACGAATTTTGCGGACGGTCCCTAATACTGTATATATACTGTAGCATAACAATGAAAACGTTAAAAATTATGCATGTAACTGTTTATTATATTAGTCAACCAGATTTGGGATTTTGCAAACACACAGAAATTCTTCGTTGTCATTCATGTAAAAACACTTTTCTTTGATTTCGCTTACTTGGCCAACAACTTTAATTCTAAAGTACTTAATCCCAGATTTCTTCATAAAATAGGCAGTTTTTAACATTTTTTTCTAGATTTTTATTTGTTTACAAATCAGACCACGGGTTGAGAAAAATATTACCAGACTTCGCAGAAAAGCAGGAAAAAAACAGATCGTTTGATAAGATAACAAATAATTCATACAGTAACAGATGGTTTATACATGCTGGTTGAAAATGTGACCTTACCCTTCGCCATCAACTTTCATAACTTGGCTATAATCATAATTCGCCAGAACAGACCATACTTTTTTCCTACTGATGAGAGCACCAACATATATTAAGGTGTTGTTGGTTTCATTATGTAAAAAATAGTGAAGAGCGACCAAAATGTGTTTTCCTTCTCGGGATACCACTGCCAAATAGTTGATAGTTTTTAATGACGACCCACAATCTTTGGCAATATATATGATATTGTTCCATTTCAAACGAAAATACTTCACAAATCTTGAGTTGCAACCACTGATTTGTATTATCCTATTTGTTGGAGATATGGACTTTCCTTTACCACCAACATAACAATTCATATGGATGTTCTTCCAATTTTTATACCTGGCAGAAAATATAATAATTTGGTACACACACACATAGAAACGTTATATGTCCCACAAGACACTAAAAAATTAAAAATAAATGGTTCTGTTGTTTTTCTTTTCACGTAAATTAATCAAAATTACCACGGCAAACAGTCTACTGTAAATATAATCATGCACGTATGATTGAAATCAGATAAGAATCAAGATATATTTGGATAGAGGATTCTCAGGGCACCACTATATTAAAACTCTAATTAATTCTGGGTTTCACACCAATTCTGAAGAGTATGCAAAGAACATGTGTGATTGATGAACTTTATATCATACCTGTTTACAACTACTTTTAGTGCCATGAACTTGTTTGATAATTTTGCCATTCAAACTTTCAAAACCAAAGCAAGACCACGCCCACATTGGTACCCACCACTTAACATAATCCGAAAGGTGGATAAGATTATGAACATTAAGACCGCTTTTTGCTTGTAGATATTCTAGAAGTCAAAAGAAACTTTTTCATGAAATGTCCACTCTAAATTCTACTGCTTTCACGAACAGTCGTGTAAAGCTCGGAATTCTAGATATCCATCTCTGCTATTATAAGATAGCGTTGACAAGCATATATGGTAATCAAGATTATATGCTACGCTATCCAAGAGAGTATGTTGCATAAACAGCACAACTTGTATGTACTCAAAGTCATAATTCTAATGCTGTTTTAGAGTAGACTTAGCTGCAACAATTAAAATCTAACACTTAAACATTAACAAATGTTAATGTAAATACAGTCATAAAAATTATTGTAAATAAATATTATGCATTTGTTTGCAAAAGGATAATCTTGCATGTTTAAGTATAATTTGTCATACCATACAAAATTGTAAAGTCTTTATAAAAGGATAATTTACAATCTCTGGCTTTTTCTAACTCTGCTTTGGTAATCTTTGTTTCCAGAAATAAGTGGACGGCTTCAACAAGGGCAAAATGATCCCAGTAAGATTTTGGAAGAATGCCAACCAGGCAAGGTAACGCATAATAAAGGAGCCATCCACGCAGTTCATTAGCTAAAAAGAGGCAAAAATATTTTTTGCAATTGTAATTCACGCGAATGATTGAACAAATCATTCAGTACTAGTATTGTATCCAGAGCACTTTTGAAGCATTTATAACGGTTTGGGCGCCCAAAAATCAAGCCCAAAGATTGACAATGAGAAGCGTTTAATTCAATATTTTTGTTTTATCCTGCTCATCTTACGGTTCCAAATAACACATTACAGCAAAATGGCTTGCCCAAAAAAAAATAGAAGACAAACAGCACAATGACTAAGTCAAAAGTAATGTTTGTCCTATTCACAACAACACATTTTTGTTACCTTCTAAATGATGAAGATTGCCCTCAAGTCGTCTGGGTCGTCTACTCATGCAGTCAGGAGGCTTCATGTTACTAAGTCTTTGATCAACTATTGCAAGCTAAAAACAATGAAAAGACATGAACATGTTTTTTTATTTTGCTGATTTATTAAGAATTTCAAACAGTTGAACCATTGGCCAAATAATAAAAAATGTTTTGTAGCTCATTGCTTTAGATATTCAATGAGTCAGCTAGGTTATCTTATGTTTCTTTTAACGTAATTTAGCAAACAGAAAGTCCATTCTGAAGTAAACCATTTGGGAGATTTTAAAATACCGTCCGGTGATAAATGTTTGTGTGGAGTTATTTTTGCGAGTTCGATTTTTCGTGGATTTATTTTAAGAATGGGGGATTTCCAAGAAAACTGATTAATTTTGCGACCATACTACTGTCTATTCTTATTCTTTACGTTTTACGTATTTTTCTGTACCTTATTCGTATTTACTAATTTTTTAGTTTTAATTTTTTGTGTGTGTGTGTTTTTAGCTGTTACAGTAAATAAGAAATATATATACCGTAGTCAATCGCGAAAATAAATTCTGTTCGGTAAATATGTAACAAATCTCTAAAATATCAAGCATGGTTGAGTGCATTTTATTTAAATTCTGCGAAATTAATCCCTGCAATAATTTATCACCTTAAGTTAGTAGCGGTAAAATAGGGTACCTTACATTATGTATTTCAATGTATCAGAAGTTATGACAAATGTTATCATAAATAAGCAAAATTAGTAAAGTACCTCATGTGCAATAAAATATTCTGGATACTGACGATTTAATTTATAATAATTGCGATGCCTAGAACCTTCAAACCAAAGCATGAGAAGAGTCTTCACAACACCAAGAAGTACACCATGCATGTAATCAGGCACCATTCCTTTTGTTACACTAAAGTGAGGGAGGTCAGACAGCATTGTGACACCTTTAATACCATTGATCTAAAAACAGTTTCTACCATTTTTAAAAGAAAAAGGTATTTTTTATTTCACAGGCATAAATGACTACATGAAGTACCCTGTTTTTGAAAAAAATAATCTAAAGAAAAGTTTTCAGGGAATTTTAAAACAATTTAATATCAGATTATAGATAATTTTTAATAAGCCTAGATCAAAAGTAAGCTGCTTCAATAAGTTTATAAAATATTTAAGGTTTCTCGTGCATTAACTTTCTCTAAAGGATCAATATTGAATTTTGCCCATTTTATACTTTAGTAAATATCGAACCAAAATTTACTTGTGAGAGTTTGAGCACATGAAGTATAAAGAATTCAACTCTATATATTATTTAACAAATATTAAAATCACAGGAAACAATTTCACAAATTACAGTATTTTAAAACATTTGGTGTTTAAATTTATCTTCAATACAACAATATTTCTATTATAAGAACACTGTGTGAGTAGACAAGCAAGAATTTACTTACTGTCTGACCACTGCTCAAAGCTTTGGTGGCATCACGTAAAAATGTATGGTCGCTTCTAGATTGAGCATTTATTGCTTCAGAGTAAGGGTAGCATCGAGCATAGCCTCTTCCAGATTCAACATGAAGGCGTTCAATAAGACATTTATTGCAACTGTATTTGCCAGTATGTTGGTTCAGGTTTAAAAATGGTGTTTTAGCAATTAAATCCATTACACAAACAGTTGTATACATTTTTATTGCAAGATTTGTTGGATTAGGTAATTCCAATTGAAGTCCTAAATTAAGAAGATGTTGCAATACATGTTAATTTGTAAAATTAATACCTACACAAATACTAATTTAATTGTCGGAATGGAAATGGGAATAAATAGTTTTCATTGGTTGCATTAAAACGACATTCTCATAAAGTCATTAAAATAATTATGTTTCCCAAGCAAATTGTTACAAAGTTACAAACAAGTTAAATTTAAAGAAGTTACCTATATAGTTAGAGTTGAACTTACCGTTATTTGATAGTGCTTTCATATCTCTTATAAAAGGGAGCAGGAAAGTGCTTATAGGTATAATAATAATTTTTTCAATTCCGGTTATGGACAGCCTGTGAGGTGTTATTCACTCAGTAGGCGAATTTATTGCTCAATCCCGGTCCCGGACCAGGGACTTTAGATAATAATAACAATGATAATAATGATAATGATAATGATAATGAGACTTGATTCCGAGGCTGAGATTTGGTTTAAATAGAAGGCAAATCATGCTTGACAAGCAACCAGACTGAAATTCACACAAAGTTAATGCAACTAAACCTGAATTAAATTTCAAAAACTCACCTTTCAACTGCAGGTATTTCATTTATAGCAACAAATACAGGCCAGATATCTAATCTTGATGATTTGTACAATAACTCGAGAGTTAATCATTTTTACAGGCTCAGCGATATGCATCGGTCACAGTCCATTGATGAAAGTCCATTGTCAGGGTAAGTGTGATCAAAAATTGCTTCTTAAAGATATTTAATTATCAACACATTAGGTACATCCTGCAACTTGACCCCAGCAAGTAACTTACCTTAAGGGAGGAAATATTTGCAGGAATTTATGTTGTTAATCTGCAAAATTAACTTCAGCTAAATTCAAGAAGTAGTTTCCGTAAGTACAGCATTTTCTTGTTACTACTGTATATTTTGCAATTTCTTTTACTTTTATTGACCATCCACAGAATTTAATTCAGCAAATAGTATCAAAATCTGTAACCCACAATAGTTTATGTTGCAAAATTCACATTTTTGGAGGCTTCATCTGCAAAAATAAATTTTCTTCATTCAAATATTCCTTCCCTTAATAAGCTAAGTAACATATTATAGAGCCTTACATAGGCCCAAGCTGTAAAATGCCTTTTATTTTTTTTCATTTAGAAGTAATATTAGCATTCAGTCAACACCAACAACATCTAATGCTGAAGTGCTGAGGTAAACTTACTTGGTTGGGGTTTGATTCTCTATAAATAAGGTTCATGGATGACCATCTAACTTCATCCAAACCTTTGATATTCATTATGTTAAGGATGATTTTGTAGGTTATAAATATCAGATTACTGTAAAGATTCGAATAAACGCCCAGCTTCTTTTAACCGCCCCTCCCGAATAAGCGCCCAGGGTAAGACTCCAAATTTGAAGTAAGCACATGCCTCTTTTAAACGCCCATCTCTATTAACTGCCCCTGAATAACGGAGCTCTATAGCATGCAACATGGGCGCTTATTTGAAATAATGAGCATATGTAGAAAAGAATTTCAAAGCAATTTCTTCATGATTATCTATTACTATACGTATACAGGAAAATTTACCATGCAGGCACGTTATTTAGTTTTTAAGTCCTAATGTTTCAAAAACATTAAAAGTTATTGGTCAATATTTAGAAAATATGATTATCGTCTGCCTCTTTTGAGCGCCCAGGGTAAAAATGAAAACATAATAAGTGCCCCAGGCGCTTTTCGATTCTTAACGGTATACAGATATTGGTTAACCCTTACCCTCCTGTGATCATCAAGTCGGAGATAGGTTTGTTTAAACTATTGGAAGTTTTCTTGATGCTTTCTTTAACCTAGCCATGACGAAGGCTAAATTAAATGGTGCATTTAAGTCTACCCAAACATTATAACAGTCTTTTAAGCTTTATTTTTGTTTTCCAAGGAACATCACCAATGTGCAGGATGACGTGTTAAGTGAGGTTCAAAAGTCTCGAAAGGAAATGGACCAAAGGATGAGGGACATGCAAGCCAGCTATGAAGAACAAATGAAAGAGCTTCGATCAGAAGTTAAAGCACAAAGAAAAAAAAGAAAAAAAACTTGTTATACCTACTGGATTTCCAGTAAGTACTCATACTGATGGCCCTAATGATATCAAGCATTTTCTTCTGTGAAGAAGGATGTTGGTGATAATCTTCTCTTCAAACTTATTAAATTAAATTACTTTAAATTGTACTTAAGGGTGGCCACATAGGCTGGAAAAAGATGTACATTTTTGACATTGCCATAAATAATATATTTGCTTATATGTTCTTTTCTGCAGATGCTTTTTCTGACTATCTAGAAGCATGCAATTTCAATTTTTTCCTTTTGGATGAGCTTTTCTTGTGCAAAACTTCCAGTTAAGTTTGCTATAGTTACAAGCCTAATTTTGCTACACAGTCGTCTGAAATGTCAAGGTGATTTCACCTTATTGAGTCGACATCGTGAAATTTAGGATGGATTTTCGTAGCTTATTTTTTAAACTGATGTATTATTGTTTTTATTATAGAACTTGGTTCATCAAGCATATGAAGCTTTAACCACAGAGGATGATGGATGGGATTTTACGAAGCGGTAAGTTTGTATTTGGTTTGAACCAAATTGAGCAATAAAAGACAATAAATGTAAGAAATGAGTTTTCACTGAATATTATCTGAGTGGTGATTTCTTTTGTATGTTTTCAGTCTCCTTCTGATTCCTTCAAGGTCCACATAAAATCAGGGAGAAACACCACTGAAATAAAGGGTTAAATTACATTCTAAAGCACAAAACATTGAAAATGTCCTTGTTAATGTTTTCAGAAAATATGTCTGTTTCCTCTTTCCTGGTTTTATCTTTCTACAGTGTAGGTGGTAATTTTACTACTTTAGTTCATCCATATTATTTTTTTTTAGATATCTGGAATGCGAAAACGCCCTGGTCACGGCAAAGATGATCGAGGCATTAAAAGATGATGATTATCCAGGCACCAATATCAAAGTTGTGCGAAGTGAGTTTATGAAAATTCCTTAATGGGAGTTAAGAAATTGTAGTGATTCTTCATAATTTGTTGTATGGAAGTAATTCTGCATAAATTTTAAAATGGGCAAGCAACTTTTACAAACTTTGAGATGCCTTTCTAAAACAAAGCTAAGTGGCGTTTTAAATAAAGTTCCCCCTTAAAGTTCTCTTAAGAGAATTTAGGTTCATTTAGGTTCATTATTATGGTAATATTAAATACTCAATGAGTTTTGAAAATACCAATTCAGGCTGTTAACCGTTACTACGAAAGCTTACGAATATCTGAGAAAGGTGAAGTAGCTGAGGCTACACTGAAGGCAAGAAAGAGAAGGATAACGCAATGACATAGGGTAAGTCAGTGCTTTTCTTGAATTAAAAATATTGATATATCGAAAGTCTATTCTACCAATTTTTGCAAATGTGCCTACTTCTTAATCATCCCTGTGTATGTAACTAAAATTTTATCAAGTGCAAAAATAAAATGCTAATAACTTCTTATTTCATGGTCTTCGCTCATTAAGTAAGTGAGTGTGCAACATCGGTTATGTCACGATTTTGGCTATTCTTGGCCAAATTCGTGCAAGTTGGAACCCGCTAAAGAATTGTTAGTGAAATATTTATTTATTGTTAATGTTTGTTGTTAAAGTTAATTTTCAGGAAAAATCCCAAAACAGCTAATTCTCGAAACCTTAAAAGTATTTAGCATGATTAGAAACAAAAGAGGTTTATTGAACCACGTCTTTGATATGTGTTGTTAAAAGTTATAATGTAAATATTGTGCATATTGTACTTCCAGCGAAATTTTCTTCCATTAAAGTAAGCTGTTAATTTTAGGTCAAGTTTGTAAAACTGTTCTAATAAGCTTGGAAGGGATGGGAACTTTCTAAGCTAAATTTTGTTTCTTTCAGCTTTATGAAAAGAGAGATAAAATTGAGAAGGAAGGAGAGGATGAAGAACTGTGGGACACAATGACGGTCTGGGCTAAGTCGGACACCAATCAGATGGAGAAGGAAATTTAATATATCATACATTACCATGGAGGAAAACAGATATGACAGACTTGGTTCAGAGATGTGATGAGGCACTTGGTGTTAGGCGTCGTTATGGTGATCCATCAGAAAGGACCCCTAACGATCAGTGTGTGGACTTTGTTGAAACCCCTTAGTTTAACTTTTCATGGCAGGCCAAAATAAGGATACAAATTTTGCATCATCGTTGGGACTTCAAACTTGGGCATAGATACAATTGAATTGCCTGTATATATAGTAAAATGCAAAGAATGTCTGAAATCTTGATTGGCTGATACATAAGTATCCGCCTTACATACACATTGATTCATTGATAACTTGTGGAACAAGTATCAGGCGTATGTTATGCCTTAGTTTGAAGTTCCAACAAAGTGAAAATATCAATTTGATAAATGTTGCTGGATAGCCTTTAAAACTACCTTGCCTGCCGTTCATGTTATTTTAGATACGCATACTCCTGAGAGATGATGAACTTATGGTACTTTTTATTTTTTTTAATGGTTAGGATGATAATGTTTTGACATTTTTCATCCAAAATTAATAGTTAGAGGTCAAATGCAATATCGCTTTTATGTCATGTTAGAAGCAAACTTTTGGCATATTTGGAATCTATATGGAAAAATAAACAAGATAGGATAGGGTTGCATTTTTTTTGCCTTTAGTCCAGCTTATAGACCAGAATAAGATATTTCAAACAAGAATAATAAGGGAATTTTATGTTAAATTTTCAAGTTGAAAAATTTTGAAAACCAATTATACTACTGGAAAGCTCTTGAAAAAGTATATAGAAGACTTCTAAATGGGCACAGTAAAATTCTGTCCATTTCATACATTTGGGATAATGACCTTCAAAGTTGTTTTTTTGTTGTTGCTATTTTTAGCCCAAAATTGCAATTTTCAAAGGCAAATATCTTACAGGCAGTAAGGAAATTCACTTTTTCCCTTCTAAAAGACTTCTATATTAAGGTAAAAGTAACAACACCAAAGTGATGATAAAACTAGTCTTTTAAGACAAATAAGGGTATAAAAAGGGGAGGTTTTTCTCCTAAGAATGTGAACAGGACAGTTCTGCATTCTCTCTGATGACAGATGTGATCTATTGCCAAAGACTTTTTTTAGAGCTTTCCAGTGGTATAATTGGCATTAACAAAATTTGATATTTCAAGGGAAAATTCCCTTATTATTTTTGGTTGAAATAACCTATTCTGGTCTGTAAAATGGACACAAGGCAACAAAAAAAATTGCAACCCTATCCTGCTTTGCTTTAAATACTTTGTAGGTACCAAAAACACAAAAAGTTTGCTTATAACAAAAAAAAATACGAACTCCCATATAGTGACAATTGAGCCCTGACTATAATGACATTACGCTTGCATCGCATCTTCACCATTTTCTTTGAAATCGTTAGATATTGAGAAAGAAAGGAAATCCCTGTAACTTTGCATTAGATTTCATCGATATGCGTTGTTTGTTTCACGCGATGTCATCCTTGCTCGCCTCTTATAACATCGAACTAATTAAATAGTCTGTTCCGGATTTATGTTTATTTAATGTTTAATTTATTTAAGGATGTATGTTTATTTTTGATTTTCATGGATATTTTTAGTTGTAAATATATTTTCTATTGATAAGAGCTTTGAGAAAAAATCGATAAAGAAGAAGAAAATATTTATTATATCTCAGAAGAGCAGCCATTTCAATGGGATTGGGGAAATTACCAAGCCGATGTGGTCGTATAAATTTTTTTAGCGGAATAAAATTATACCTGTGTAGAAAAAGTCTGTATTCATCTGGGTATGAATGGAACGTAGATCGAAGTATTCCTATGTTCGTGCACAAGAATAGGGGATGTCCGTATATTCGTGCCGTATATCAGTATATTCTCCGTATTCTTGTTATACTCTTAGATACGAGGTCCGTCTACATGTGTAGAGATACAGCTGTACCCAAACTTTTTTCTACTAATAGTCCATATACGGAGGTATAATCAGCGTTTTACAGTTCGTAGACGGACTCCGAATTGGTCTGTATTCATCCTGAATACGTGTGAATACGGACAATTTTAGCATATGGATACATGCATGTTTTGTGCAGTGAATGCATCGGAATAGGTTGACTTTGTATCCTCGTACCCACCACTCTTCATTTACTTTTGTGCGAGATGTCACTTGTGATACAAAATCAAAGAAGGCTTAAGGGCGCTGGGTGCGAAGTAGCATTTCATTCCGTTCCGAAGATGGTATCTCCCGTATCCATTATCATCTTGATCACAGGATATCATTCATGTCAACGGAGTTACAAATTTAAGCCCTAAAATATTTCATTTCACCCGACTTCCTAACAAATCGGATATTAATGGCAACGGCGTTCCCAGGTTTATCAGTATCTCTGACTTAAGTTGTTACTTCCATTTATTTTCATTTAGGATTCAAAGTAGATGTGCAATCTACGGTTGAAATACCTGAAATATATATGCTAGCCAGATGCCCTTCAAACGACAAGCAACTACTTTACACTGAAGAAAGATTATCAGATATAAAAGCACTTAAGTCACCATTAAAATCCAAGGAAGGAATTGAAATTCGGGATAAAATGAGATTGTTCAAAGGTATGACAATTTCTAATTAAAATAAAGGATCCAGGTTGCATTTTATGGGCATATTCCCGTATAATTCCGAAAGTAAGCGCAGCGCTTATCAGTGGTGAAAGCACTGTAAAACATATGTGAGATCGTTAGTTCGTCCACCATGAACCCCACAACACCAACAGAAATGATCGCCTCCTTTCTGATGACCGGCCTCAAATTGACATGCTGGAGCATCACCTGTAAAATAATATAAACAATTAGCGTGACAAATCCTAACTATCTGAAACCATTTTCATCGGTTTCCATATCAACTAAAATCACCCAACTGTTATCATATGGAAGTCTCATGAAAGTAACAATAAAGATGATGATGATAACATTCAAGCTATTGTTAAAAGTATTTCCTCCACCCTTCTTAGTTATGAAAATTCCTTGAAGAAAGAAGTCGATATCAGAGAAATTTATAAAGAATCTTTGTTCAAGGAAAGCAAGCTGAATATCTGATTGTGTAAATTCAAGGGCTATGACTCTACTCGGGATGTGTATTCTTTCCAAAGTGACTTTGAGAAAATTTATGGCAGTTTTAATTGAAGATGATGTGATAGTTAACAGAGGTATATACCAGTTACAAACAACCAAAAGTAACAATGAATGTTACACCATATATGACAGTGGCTGGTGCGACTTCGTTTCACGAAAATCAGCAATTGACAGGTTCCAAAACAGAGCTACGTTAGAATTTCCAGGATAAATTAAATACATACGGTAAGATTACCATTAGTAAACAAACGAAGGTCAACGATGACTGGCATATGTTTGGACAAGATAACTTCAACATTTCCAACATATTCATTGGAAAGAAATTTTTTCAAATTCAGCATGGTAATCCAAATTCATTACCACAACGTCCAGATGCTACCGGGGGGGGGGATATAGATTTAATTGTTGGTATAAAGTATCTTAGATACAATCCAACATTAGTCTTTCAAATAGCATCTAAATTGTCAATTTACGAATCAATTTTTAAAAACGTTGATGGAGGCAATGTTCTAATTGGTGGCCCACATAACGTCTTTATGTAATCTTACTTCAAATTAACCAATAGAAATCAATCGACTTTCTTTTGTAACCAATTGAAACTTTACAGAGAAGGTATGGAAGTAGATCCTGATATATCTTTGTTAGGATCTGCAGCAAAATTGCTTTACAAAATCATATTTCAGCATATATATGCATAAAGATAAAGTTATTTACAGAAATAGAAGGACCTTTGATTAATTATCTCTAGAATATTGCCAGAAGCGTATTCTGTCGACAACATGACCACGCCTTACCTAGATTAATTATTAATTACCTAGATTAATTATTAATTAATTATATGAACAGCTATACATTTTTTTCACCGCTATTAATTTAAGTGCAGCAGTGTTCGTTGTTCCACATTTGTTATTAACAAAGCAACAAGGCGATGCATTACTTGACATACTTACTTACTACTTAATTGCATAATCCACCAGGGATCTTCGCGCATTCCTTGTCCACAAAGGTTTTCCATTTGGTGCGATCCATTG
>JAUCNQ010026901.1:0-10600 GCA_032352715.1 Bougainvillia muscus | reverse complement strand
GTCTCAACACTTTAAAGTTTAACGCCTAGTGTCCATTAAATGTTCATACACACTTAAACAATCCTGAAGCATCTTGCAAAAATAAGCTCAACTAGACTCTCCACAAAATTTTCGTATGGGAATTCGTATGGAAATTCTTATCAATTTCCCCGAATTTTTGTGGACGGTTCTTTATGGTTCGTCTCAAGAATTCGCTTAAATTCGCTTCACAAATCGCTTCATTTTTACCTCTGATAATACAAAGTATGCACAATAACACTTCATCTGAGATGAAAACTGACAGGAGTGAAGCAAACTTATGAAGCGAATTTTGAGACGAACCCTTACGATTGTTTGTGTTTATTAATTTCACTTCTAAATGGTTATATGTCTCAACACTTTAAAGTTTAACGCCTAGTGTCCATTAAATGTTCATACACACTTAAACAATCCTGAAGCATCTTGCTTCAGGATTGTTAAAGCGTGTGTGAACATTTTGTGAACATTCCCTATACAAATTTCAGCGAAACAAATTTATTTGTTTAGGTTTTTATATCAATAATAACTAGAACTTTTAAAGTTTAGAGTATCTGCACCTACATAAAATGTCACTGCCATAACTTTTAATATGTAAAGAATTGCCATTTTCGCTGTGTTTTCTAACCAATAGGCTTAAAACTCAAACTATACTAAACTCTGAGATTGGAAAGTAAAGAAATAAATCATACCTGACTCGGATTCACTTTCAAAGACAGAAGTGGGATATCTAAAGATAAAAACACAAGTTAAGGAGTGACATTAAAAATTCGATTGTAGCCACTTAAAAGGCACATAAAAGGCCTGGATTAGTACACTTTTTTCGAATGCATAAGGACAGTCCTTATGCATTCGAAAAAGTGTACTAATCCAGGCCTTTTATGTGTCTTTTAAGTGGCTACAATCGGATGCTGTGCCTTGAATTGTGATGTGTGAAAATGTAAATAGTCCTAAGATTACATATTTCTCTTTATTTTTAGGGTTATTTTACATAAAATTTGCTCTTATTGAACAGATCGAACGCTGCCCCTCTACCGTAGAGTTCCAAAAGTAAGCTTTATCCTAAAGTAAGCGCAATCCGATTGTAAGCGTTTTTCATTACCATACTTAATTCCTGGAAGTAAGCAAGTAATGCAGAAAGTTAGCGCCCCCAAAAGCAAGTAGTGTGTAAATTCTTTATCAAAAAGATCTTTTTAGTGAGATAATTGTCTTATGTATTAAACACTTTTTTACTATCCAATAGTAAGCGTGATCCAAAAGTAAGCAGAATCGGTGTATAAGAGCCCCCAGAAGATACTAAATTCTAAAGCAAACGCTCTGCTTACTTTCGGAACTCTACAGTATTCTAGTTTTAAGACCCTGACTTTATATATAAATGGACACTTCTTCTGAGTCAAAAATGGTAATATTATTTAAAACACAGATGAAATGTCACAAATTATTAAGTACATCGCAGTGGTGGCTTTCGCTCTAGGAACTGTAAACTTAAGCTAACAGAAACCATAATCAATACTTACAATTCTTCTTTATTTTGGTCAACCTTTTTTAATGCTGATCCTCGTGGTCTTGCAACTGAAACACAGAAAGAGGAAATAAAAACCAAAAGGAAGCTGTGACATAAAAAACCTCAGAGCTGTCCAATTTTTTACGTACAAATTGCCCTTATTCTACTAATCGGACACTGCCCTCCTATTTGATAGGAATTTCCATAAAATGTTTGTGAACGGTCCCTAACATTTTCAGCTATATGAGAAAGTGTCTTGGTACATGTATGAATAGGTAAACTATATCCGGTAAGTTTCAAGTTTAAGTTAGAAGTTTTCTTCTGTCTGATGTGTATTATTTAAAAGAAGAACAGGTAAGAAGAAGAATTTAATTTTTGGAATGGTTTCTTACCACTCTGGTTTTGAGCTGTTTTGCCAGCATGATTATTTCTCATATTCTTTGCAATTTTTGATACTGAAATAAATAAATAAATAAATAAAAAAATAAAAAGTGCTGTGATAATTCATGGATAAATGTTTTTGACCACACAAAATATTTTGTACATATATGTATGTAATAATTACACAGGAAGTATTGCAAAATTGGGCCAGCTTTTTATGAAGCGAAGAAATTTTTTTCCCACTTTTCCATCCAGTTGGTCAGAATTGAACTGGTCCAGGCATGGCAAACAAATATATTTTTAATTGTGGCCTAAATTTTTTTTTTTTCCAGCAACTTACTAGACATGTTTTCATTTTCATCCTTGTATCGCCTTATCGAACTTCGTAGTGAATTGGATCGACGAACTGTCATAGAACTTGGTCTTTTAAGTTCTCTGTATGGTGTAATGCGGTAGCCTAATGTAAAGAAAAGATCACAATTTATGAAGAGAACCAAAAAAGAACTAGCATTGAAAAATTGAGGTCATCTAAATTAAGTTTGTCAACAAATTAAAAATAGATATTTACAGCCTAAGGGGCCGTCCACATAAATCGTATGGAAATTTTTATAAATTTTAATCTGTTTTTTTTTTGTGAATACTTTTTATCAAAAAAAACACTTCTACTGTGATGAAAATGGTTTGTATAACGATACGACTTACTACTACACAGATTCAGCTGTAAATGTCTCAAGAAGATAAGTTTAATTAAAACATTGTTGCAACACAGTTTTGTGATCATAAAAGCCCTACAATTCATAAGCCTTGAAACACAGTGATTTACTGTGTAGAGTACTTTACATGCTTAAAGAAAAGGTAGAATGGTTATTAAAAACACCCCTTTGACTGTGACCATATCACCCTAAACTTTCTTCAATAGGATCAGGATTTTAGTTAAGTAGTTTTTATTAGGTCAGGGGGAGCTAGAATTCTTGATATCAATATGTTTTCTTGTTGTTTATGCAGGCGTTTGCAAGTTGCATAATACATAAGGACAGGGCCACCCAAATTTTGAATTCAAATTTCAGGCTATTCCAGGCTTTTTGAATCTAAATTACTTGGTTTTTCCAGGTTTTCTAGTGGAAATTCAAGGCTGTTTTGGACTCAAGCAAACATGTAATTGTTTAATCAGTTTCAACTTAACTGGTTTTTCGAAAGTTTATGCCAACGTTTAACAGGACTTCCTAAATTTTCCCCATAAATATTTATAATTATCATAAACTTAAATTTTCCAGGTTTTACAGACAATTATTCTGGTAATTCCAGGTTTTAATAAACTTTTTCTACATTTCCTGGTTTTCCAGGCTTTTCTTGGTTTCTCCAGGTGCTGGCCACCCTGAAGGAAGCATTTATTTTTTAAAGCTATCCAGGAGCCGCACTACATGGGTGAACAGCTAGAAATACGGTAGTTTTTAACAGGAACTAGAACTAGCAACTTTAAAAGCATTGAATTTGATAAAAATTAATAATGTAACTTAAATATTCATAAAACTTTATTTAAAACTATTTCTTTTATTAAACATATAAGTTGATGCATTTGAACATGCAAACAAACATTAAGAATCATTTGCCATAACATATTTTAAATAGTTGTATATATACTTAGTTGAATGGAAATACCTATCATTTAAGAATATAATTATCTCAGTTATACCATCATATTATAGAACTAAAAAGTATATTAAGCATAAATCTGTGAAAATTAGATGTAGACTTCTCTGCAAAGGACTGTCTCAAAAATTCGCTTTATAAATTCGCTTCATTCCTTTCAATTTTCATCTCAGATGAAATGTTATTGTGCATAATAACAATTCATCTAAGGCGAAAATAAAGCGAATTTTTGAGACAAACCCTAATGTAACCAGGCACTAATCCAAGCAGGGAACACCGCAAGACAAGAAAATAGCAGACATACTACTCATTGTACATACGCCTTAATTGGGAAATCCTGAGCTCAGGTTACGATCAATCTAATGATTACTTACACTAGATGTGCGTGAAATGCGTGAAAAACACATAATAAGGTCAAACATGGTAGCAAACAAAACGAAACTAGGCTACCATCACAAGAGAATGACAGCTGAAAATGATCTTTATTGTGGCATTGGTCAGCAAGACTCCAGGCGTTCCATGAATCATACACCATACTGGTTTTATGCATGTGTGTAGGCGTAGGAGAGGTACAATCGTACACCTCCTCTTACAAACCCTGACAAGCCTTTTAAGCATCTACCAATATGATGCTACTCTTTGAATTATGGTGAAAGTACCCTTTTCAGGTAAAATAGTCCTAATAGTTCTCAAAGAAAATTATTAAACTGATCTAATTCTACCTATGTACAAAAATGTGGTTTTTCACTTGGATAGGGCTGGTTAACTATAACTCTTAGATTGAATCATATGTGCAATAAACGATATTGTGGGAAAAGAAGACAACTTACTATTTGGGTCCAATTCAATGCCATCATCAGGAAACTTTTCATTTGTAGATAAGGCAATAAACACTGTGTCATCATCAAATAAATCACGAAGAGCCTTGATCTAAACAATATTAGGAAAATAAAAATTTCATAAGCTAGCTGAATTACTTTATAAAAACATCTATATTTAGTATTTGTTATGAATTTCCAAGAAAACAAGAATCACCTGCAATAACCGGCAAACTATCTCTTTCCTGAGAAATAAATAAATAGGACGCAAGTTACTGCAAGATACAAGTTAGCAGCAAATGAGTAGGATTTTTCCCTAGCCCTACTTATCATTCAGAAATAGTGCACAATCAGTGCATAATTCTTCTGAAATGAAAATGAAACAACTTGTGAAACTGTATTAGTGGACATGAATAACTTATTAATAAGGAAGATGGAACAGTTTAACAATAAGCAATAATTTGGTGAGAAATTTAGACAGCAGTATAACATTTTTCCATAGTTTTGTACATAGTTTTGTAACATTATGTTTGTAGTTTCACAACGATTCTTAAAAAAGACAACTGCAACATATTTTGTTGTCATTTCAAATACATAGATTATATAAACAAACAAATATTGTACTTTTCAAAGAGGTGACACATTATTATTATGTAAATCTTAAAACCCCTAAACATAAAAGCAACCACATTTTTATTGATTATGGTTACCCATGAAAAACCAATTATAATCAATTTATAGCTAAAAGCCTTCTGAAATGTTACCCATATAATAAGAGAACCCTCTCAAAAGGTTGCTTCATTCCTGTCAATTTTCACTCAAAAGAAGTGTCTTTGTGCATACAAACTTTGCACAATGCCATTTTATCTGAGATGAAAATGATAATTAAGGGTTCATCTCAAAAATTTGATTTAACTCGCTTCAAAAATCGCTTCATTTTCACCTCAGATGAAGTGTATACAAAGTCAAATTTACAGGAATGAAGTGAATTTATAAAGAGAATTTTTGAGACGGTTCCAAATAATAAGGGTACCCTCTCAAAACTTTGCTTCAGTCCTGTCAATTTTTATGGCGTATGCACAGTGACAGATGAAAATGAAACTATTTTTGTGAAACAAATTTAAAGGAATACTGATCATATAAAGCAAGAAATTTTATGTTAGTTTAAGTAATTGTAGCTTTTCAATGTCAAAACAACCTAGAACCTTATTAATAAAGCTAATTTTTTAACAAAGTCACTTTTTTTCGTAGGTTGTTTTTATTAATTTTCACATGAAAGCAAAACCTTTTTTTTGGAAACTTAACAAAATATCATTGGTACACAGATTAAAGCACAGTATAAGGAATTTTATGCTTTAAAAACTAATGATGTGTTCAAGAACTTTTAAAATACACAACACAACCCTGACAAACCTGCTAGGACAAATTTTCTATTTTATTATTGTAAACATTTTTAAAGCTAGTCGAAAGGAAATTTTGGGAAAAATTTCATTTAAAACGCATTTTTTTTGGCAGAAGATTAAATTTTTAAGTCCTAATTCGTTTTATGTCAGACTATCTATATTTTAACTGATCAAAACATGGCTTAATGTCCCCATTCTTACTGTGTTAATTGCAGCGCTTGTTTTTTTAAGGAAAGTGTGACCAAGTGATGGCTTTGATTGTGTTGAAGATCTAAAATATACCTGCTAAAACTTCTGTTAACTTAGTTCTTACAGCTAATACAAACATAAACACAAGGAAAACATTGAATTTCTTCTTCTTCTAGTGAAAGACAAACTTCTGTTCATAAGTAACTTAGAGAAGCCGTTTTCTAGGCATCTAGCACACCCCAAAACGAAAAGTTTACCAACCAAGGTAGGGCCCCAGGAGCCATTATATCAAGAAAACGGTATCCCCCAAAAAACTCTGGATACGTCACTGAAAATTTCCAAATTTTCTTGTACTTTTGTTAACCTTTCCTTTTATTTTGCAATTTTTTTACTTTTATCAACCATCTGCAAAAACATACTCCGCAAAAGAAGATCTAAATCTTTGATCCATAAAAAATAAAACTCCTTGCGACAGCCAGGAGTGCCATTTTGCAAAGTGATGATAACAAGTTGTATATAGGCATTACCTATATAAGCTGGCGTTGGTGTCATTCTATTCTTGCGATTTCTAAGCATAGGCAGCACCGAAATTACTTCAGTATGCGATTTTTGGTGTGGATATTTGTCGTCTCTGGTTTGGTAACCTTCGTTGTTAACATTAGTGAGTCTGATGACGATTTCATTCCTGATCCCGCTTTTTCATTTGAGCAGTGGACGAGTCTCGGTAAAATGTTATTTGCGTTAAAATGCGATCAATATCAACTGAATACTAGGGGTAATACCGAAGAATTGGCATTGCGGTTTGTCACCCATTTCAACCCTCCCGCTGCCCTTAATAAAGTAGGGTTGCCTACGATATCATTTACTTCTTCCATTGGTGTAACATCAACGACCACTTCAGCCATGGAAAGTGTTTGCTCAACATCAACCCTTCAATCTTCTATTCCACAAAATTTCTTCCCTCAAAAATTTCCTCCCAATCGGAACAACGGCACAGTCAATAGAGCAATGGCCTGGCAAGTGAGAGGGGTTGTAGGTTCAAGCCTCAATCGATCAATAGTCTTTGAAGCAAGTGAATTGCCTTAGCATCAACACTAGGTATGTGATTAAAATTTGTTGCCACTGTATACGCCATTGTGGGGACCAATCATTAGGTGTTGTATTATAATATTAAAACAAAGAAAAACACAAATTTTTATTAACAACTTACCGACCTTCCATCAACAGTGTATAATTTGTCAACCTTGCCTAGAGATCCTTTAGCAGATAGCTGATCGAGTACTTGGTCTAACGATATTGCTGTTTTAGTATTAAGTAATAAAGTCACTTTTTTCTGAGGTGGTTTACTATTTCTAATAACAGTTACTAGCTTAGGCTTTATAAAGTCTCTTGAACAGTCCATTCGTAAGTTTATATTTAAATTATCTGCATGGGAACCATTGTTAATTCGTGATGCAGTAATTTGATTTTTTGATTTGTTTATGATAGACCAGCTATGTAAATGTTTTCCATATCCACCTTCAATTTGTCTAAAAGAGTTTGTAGATGAACATACATATGGTACTCCGTACTGCAGCTGCGAAATGTCTGTTATCATACTATTATCATCTGCATTAAAAACAAATCTTACTGCTCCTGTTGATAAATCTAATTTTTGAGATAACTCTGCCAGTAAAGAATCAAATTCTTTGTATCTTTCCTGAGATACAGCTAGTTTTAATCCAGAAAAATATCTATCTCCATTACGATAAAAACGAACTTGCTTGGCACTCAAACTTTGATTTCTTCTAACCAAAGAAGTACGGTTTGCACTGTAAGCTCTTAACGAACTTGACCGAGAAAGATGGCCATAGCCAACTGGACTGCTTCGGTCACTATCCATCTTTGACACTGTTTTCTTGAACCAGATGGATGGTGTTCACTTCCTAAATAAATCACTCCATTATATTTTTTACAGCTGCATCTAATATCACTTCTCAAAAATATGAATTTCTTCACCTATTTTGGTCTTAAGATTTATTGTACTAGCTAACTAAAATAGAAAATATATACATCAGCATCAGGGGAAATATCGTAAAGGGATACTCTTAAGGTCCCTAATAAAGGTCCCCCCTCGTTTATTCTTTTTGAAAAAAATTCCCACCCCTCTTATGCTTTATTAATTAACCGTTTATTAATTTTTGGAGTTTACAAACTTGACCTGTTTTGGGTCTTGGGTATTTTTGATGCTTTGACCATTAACAATACATATTTGTGCAAGTATACATACTACCAAGCAGTTAAGTATATAAAACCTTCTGAGTTCACGGTACTTTGTAATTCACATTGACTGTTATTACAAGGAAGCACTAATTATGTGCTAAATACTGATATAGCCACATTAAAGATTTCCCAACTCCCCATTTATTTTGACCCTTCCTACCCCGTTTATTAGATTTTCAAAAAATCTCCCCCCTCCCCGTTTATTAGGCATCTTAGAGTATAGAACCAGACTATTTGATCTGTGGCTACTTGTTGTATCTTGTTACCGAATGAAAATAAATGTTCAATCAAAAAAAAAAACATCCGGTTCCACTCCTTTAAATTTCCTGAAATTTGACCTTGTAAGTTTTTAGAGGCGTACAATCCAAATCTGGTGTTGAAATTTTGTATTACTCATGGCAAGTATCATTTTTTCGTCTTATATGAACTTTGTACCCATGCAATTTCTGATTTCAACCACCTGGTGGATACTTGCCAAAATTTCAACATCAGATTCGGATTGAATGAACATAAAAATGAACATAAAAAGATAAAAATAAAATAATCTAACAAAATAAATAAACTAACGACCAGTTTAAACCTAATAGGCATCTTCTAACTTAATTTAAAAAGTCTAACTTAATTTAAAAGTGATTTTTACAAAGCCAACATGGCTTATAAAATCTTTGCATAGTTTGCAGGGACATTCTGTTGGTCTCCACTTTCTTATTTTGTCTTGGAATTCAATCAAAGATTTGGCAGATTTTAATTCTGTAGGAACATTTTCCAGGTTAAGGCTCCAAAGTAACGGCAGGAGTTTTCTCCATAGCTAACCATTCTAAGAGGTAAGAGGTATCTGTAATACTGAGTAGTTTTTACTATTAGGCGTTGGAGGGATTTGGAGCTTGGGATCAATGTTTTCGGAGAGATTGATTTGTGGGAAAAGACATTTTCGACATTCCCAGGAAAAATCGTTATGTTCCTGAAGAGTTTCATATTCCGTTGACGAAACACCATTACATTTTGTGTGAGACCAGAGGTCATTCATGCCACATTCTTGCCACATATTGAACATGGAAATGAGTTCCTACCCATAAAAATAGTTACAAAACACAAAAAAATACACTGAAAAATGGTAAAAATAGAGAAAAAGAGATATAACCCTCTCTCTCTATTCCGCAGCTGTCTAGATATAAAGCAAGATATAAAGCAAGATTCCAGACATCTTATTTATTAGTTAACTAAACTCAGTCGATTTGGGGAATAAAAACAGTTTAGAATCAGATTAAAAAGCCAAAATTACTCTTACCAAAGCACTTTCTTCCTTTTCAATTGTCAATGACCAAGCAAAACATAATATAAAAAATGCACGAGAACCATAGGGCGGAATCCCTGATGAAATTGAGGAAAAATAGGAATGAAGTTATAAAGAACAAACAAAGTTATCCGAAAAAACAGAATGATCCTAGATACGGAAATAAAATTTAATTGTGTTGATCAAAGTCAAACTCAGGAAATAAGTCCTCGAAGTCGCTAGTGAGTGAGTGAGTGAGTTTTATGTTTAACGTGGTTAACCTACGAAAGTTCAAGGAACTTATTTTCAGAAGGGACCACGGCTTAAGTTGAAGGCCCTGGAGTATTTAATGCTCTTCTGAGTGACACGACCCACTGAATGGTAAGTGCTCTCCTAGACAACCTCCTGCAACACCCGATGATCACTTTGAACCATCTTCCCAATTTCCCTCACATGGTATGGGTTGACCCGAGGAACAGCTTTTCAGAACATGATCCTAAGCATGCCGAGCACGGGTTTCGAACCCTCGACCATCAGATTACAAATCCGATGACTTGACCACTAGGCCATGCACGCTAAGACATTCTAATTTCCTTGGTTTGCTGTTTTCTGAGAGTTTAATGTAGATTGAAGCACTATCATACCAGGTAGCATAAACAAGCCCATCTCTTTTAAGTTTGCGGCCACACCATGCTAGCATATTGAAATCACATAAGTTCGCACTCACTTAGATTTTCTCTGGGAGTTTTTTCCTGTTCTTTGATATTTAATGACAGCACTTGCGATTCACAAACCAGACGATAGTTTTCTTAGGTTTTTGTTTACCGTTAAGTCTGTGGCATGCCTCAATATCTGAGACTGTAAGATCGACACCGGCAACCTTAACCTCCAAGGATTGGATATTATATTGATGGATAGTATAAGAGTTATCCTTTACTAATAAAGTTTGATAAAAAATTCAAATCCATTATAAACAATCCGAAGAGCCCTCACATGAAGATTGTTATCTTATTATTAGATTTACGACAATGTAGCATCCAAACTAATGGACAGTATTTAAACTGGGACTCAAAAAAGCTTTTGAAAAGTAATCTTTTTTTTTCAA
>JAUCNQ010026790.1:3293-13496 GCA_032352715.1 Bougainvillia muscus | reverse complement strand
ATCTTTTTTATCTGGACGGATGGAGAAGATTCATTGAATGCGTTTATTGAATTTACTCAAAGTTACAGTCAAAAAACGAAAATAATTACCCGCGAAAATTAGTACCATTAAGGTATGAATACATGGTGAATACATGATAACGACACCTATCAACAATTTCATTTACTAACTTTTGCATACTTTAACGGGATTAATTTTCGCGAAGATTAAATTTCGCGAGCTCAAAAATTCGCGAGATTTACAGGATTTATAATCGCGAAATTTCGCGAATGAGCCATCTTCATATATATCGAGAGGACTTATTTTCGCGAAAAGCCGCTTTTCATATATTTCCCGAGGATTTAATTTCGCAAACGGATAGCAATATAATAAAAATAAAATAAAAAAAAGATTTCGGGGTTATATCTTTTTCTCTAGCCGTTATTTATACGGACAGGCTCTTTTTCTTTAATCGGTATTTATGTAACCTAATGCGTTGCATTCATTCAAGTTCGTTTGCACACTCCCATTCAGAGTCTGATATACATCATCTTCCCATATGTTACTTTTGAATATGCAATCCCCAATTCTCCTTCAAACGTTGATCAAAATTGACAAACGGTAGTTTTTATTTTGACTCCCTGGTTACCCCCTTGGACGCCTCCAACAATACAAAGAAGCAGCCAACGAGAGGTGTTTGTCAAAATAGGTGTTCTACACATTGCCAGGAGCGATGTTTTTCTCTACAGTCAAATCTGTTCTGCATATTTTGCCGAACAGATCAAATTGACAGGAGCATTAATTTTTTTTGACGAACAGCTCATTTTCATAGGAGATCGATTTTTTTTTGGCGAACAGGTCATTCATAGGAAATCGCTATTTTTGATGAACAGCTCATTGTTCCTAGGAGATCAATTTTTTTTGCCGAACAGCTCATTTTTCCTAGGAGATCAATTTTTTTGACGAACAGCTCATTTTTCCTAAAAAATTGACGAACACCTTTTTTTGACGAACAGCTTATTTTATTTTTCCTTGAAGAATGACGAACACGTCTACTTTCCCAGCTGGTGCAACTATGGAAGTGACGAACACCTCTGATTTCATAGAAAAAATTATAATTCTATGACGAACAGCTCAATTTCACAAGAGAACTATTTTCTGTAAAATTGACGAACACGTGCAATTTCACAGGAGAAAAGTGACTGACGAATACCTTTTTTGACGAACAGCTACCACTGGCTGCTTTCGATTACAGAAAATGGTGAGATGGATTTTTTCTGGTGTTTATATTCAAATTTTCGCGAGGATTAAATTTCGCGAATGACCACTTTTCAATAATTTCGCGAGGATTGGCGAGGATTCATTTTTAAGAATGAGCCAATTTTAAATATTTGCGGGGACTTTATTTTGCGAAAATGCCCCAAATTCGCGAAATTTGCGAAATTTAATCCTCGCAAAGTAAAGGCATAGTAAAATTCTCAGCGTTAAACCTTCAGTTAGTTTGGTCCTCTATTTTCTCCAGAATGGCCGGTTTCGAGGGAGGATTCCAGGTTTTTATGAGTGTTTTTTTAATGAATCATATATATGGATATTATTAATATATGCAAACATGGCTCAAGAATTCCTAGTGCCTTTACATCAGATTTTATGCACGTATATAATACTTCTTTAGGAAGCATCACTTTTAGCCCGTCATCAAGAATCGTCAAAATCAGATAAAACGCTCTAGGGCGAGCACCGGCGTCAGTTTTAGTTTTCAGTTTCAGTTAGCCTGTCATCAAGAATCGTCAAAATCAGATAAAAGGCTCTGGGGCGAGCACCGGCTTCCAAAATGAACGTCTGATATCAGCAAACCACCTTATGGAGTTCACAGTGCGGTTTCAGAGAATGAGCCCCCTTCAACCGTTTCTTCGTCCAGAGGCGGTTTAGAACACCACACCTCTCACGACGGGCACAGCTACTAAAGCCGATGCTTCTCCCATGTGTAATGTCCGGCATTTCGTTTAACATTAAATTTACATTGGGGAGATATTCATTTTTCCTCTCCCATTATCTCCCTTATGATATTGGTGGGATGGAACTTCTTGGGCAAACACAAAAGCGGAGCAAAGCAGCGAGAAGGCAAAAGAAGAAAAGGTCAAATCAATCAAGTCAAGTTATATAGCTAGTTGGGACCTTCAACTTGCCTTAATTTTTGCTGTTATATTGTATAAGAAGCATGATTTGATTATAGTACCTATTATCTGCGGCCTAATATGGCCTGGGATTATGATTTTACGTAGCTAGCCTCGTTAATTTGCGAAACACAAACGCATCATCCCCACACACAACATACACGCACGCACACATCCACACATCTATCCCACCGGCTAGCCAGAGAAGGCTAGCGACTTTAAAATGGAAAGAGTAGCTAGGCCCTTTAACGATGATAGTATTTGAGGTATATTTTTTATATATCCTTTGATTAACTACAGACATAGAATAAGCAAGAGAGGGCCAGTTCAGTCAGCACAGTAGTCTGAGTCAGAGTTAACAACACACAGTAGAAAGTAGTAGTGCGTGAGACTGCTGAAGAGATAGTGATTGATGATGATGTGGGCATTGTGTCAGTGCCGTGTTTGGTGGCTTTTTTTTGTTTGTTTGTTTATTTGTTAAAAACATGGCTTTTAAAGGCCTCACACTTTAAGCTAGAGAAATACCCCTGTCCCTTTTAATTCCAGAAGGGGCCATATTTACCACTGGGTTGGTGTGATGCCGAAAGCCGTCACAAGGGGAAAATGTCAAAAGGGCGCACGTTTGTTTAGCAAGGCCAAGGTGAAATACTGTATGATAAACAGATACAAGCTTAAATAAATAACCATGCTAAAGAGTTGTTACATATATCTGGAAGCACTGTGTTGCAGAATAGAAAACCGACTCAAATTTACAACGTGGAGTAAATAATAATGGCAGTTTTGATAAACTACATTAATCGTTTATTATTTCTCTATTTTGATTTCCAAGGAAACTAAAAAACAATTAAAAGTTAAAACAAAGTGACGTATTCCTAAAAATAAACTAAATTGCTTCATAATTAAGGCCCCAGGACAGGAATGGCGTGCGATCGCACTCGCACACGCCCACCCACGCCTAAATTTATTCAGATGTGTGATCTGTTGCACGCGAAATTCCTTTCATTGTTATTGTGTGACTAGCTGCACATCAAGCAATAATTAACACAGTGGGGGATCTAGCTCTAGTCAGAGCAATCATGATGGAGAATTAGAAGTTTTGACGAGATAAGAAGAACTATGAGTTCAGAATTGAAACTTTCTTTTTGAATCAATCTCCAATGTGCTAAATGTCAAAAAGATTTTGGGGCTCTTAATCCCAGAAATTCCCTATTGGGGCCTAATGGCCCCAATTTGAAATTTCTTGCTTACAATCTGAAATCGCGCATAAACCTCGATATCTTTGCCAACTTCCAATAACTATCAAGACAAAAAATCGTCTTATTTGGTTCATGCATATCAAAACATCTCCTTTTTAAGCAATTTTATAATTCAGGGCCTTTTCTAGGATAAGAATTAGTTGAAAAAGGGCACTTTCCTTGAAAACTAGGTATTTTTAGGACTATTACATGAAAGGGGCAATTTCTTTTTCATTATTTAAGGAGTAGCGTCCAATTATCAGACACTTAAAAGGTCTGAAGTAGGGATCGTAATTCGTTTTTGTTTTCTAATCTTCTAATGTCAGTGATTATACATGTATATCAGCCTTGGTCAGGAAAAAAATGGAAGACAGATGTTGATTTTTGGTGCACCATTGAAAGGCTCAGCAGAGTTGTAATCGCACACCTAAAATAAAAAGTGCACACCTAAAAATTAAACTTATTCTCCGATGGCACAGTATCTCACATATTACAGAAAAAGGAATGGTGGCGGAGTGCTTTTATAAATTCCCGAAATATCGATAAAAATGATTATTTGAGGAAACATGTGCTATTCAATACTTTCATGCACTTTGAGTGTTGCATTCACAAAAGACTGAGCTGCTTCCGACTCCTAAAGCAGGCGTTTGATTTTTAATAAAGCATACGTGTGGTAATACGAACGCCACAAGTTGATGCAAGTTTGTGTGAAGGCATGCGTGTGTGATCGCACACCTTTTCTGGCCATGCCTGTATATACAAACTACCCTCCTTCAGATATGCCACTTTTCCGGATATTTCTGGAATTCCGGAAATATTGAACTGGTATTATGCATATCCGAACATTTGTTGTCATGCATATTTGATTGTTATGCATTCCTGGGGAGTTTTCGGTGACTCTTAACTTTTAGAACAATGTAGTCCAGGGTATTTATGCCTAAAAGGGACCTAACCTGAAACAACCAGGATTTTTGGATTGATTTTGATTCATTGGATAGGTCTTAAAAACATATTAAAAATCGGCTAAAATCTGAGTTCAGGAAAACTGCTTTTTGGCCCAAATTGGGGCACTAATGAGCCAAAAAAAATATTTCGCTCAAAAATAGGTCAACTTGCATCTTGTTTGAAAGATAATTTTATGCTGAGTAATATTTTCAACAGAACTTATGTCTGAAAATGCGCCTGAAATATTGAATGTGTCTGTTTAAATGCATAAAGTCGCAATTGAAAAAAAAATATCTCCCCTTGCAGCTATGCTGTCCTTTTTTCCCAACTTTGGGAACAATCTTTGCGTTACAGCCGTGAGATGAGCGAAGTTTCTCTGTGCGTGAAGTTGACACGATCATGGGTAGCCAAAGGTAATTGAGATAATATTGCAAATATGGAGTCATTGTGTAACAGACGCAAATTGAATAAATGATATAATCATAGAGTAAAGGCAGCAAATTGATCAGTATGTTCTTGATGGCAGATCTTTACTACATAGAAGTAAATGGCTAAGGAATGTATCATATAAAGATATTATCAAATCCTACTGCGATTTATTTCTGAAAAACTATAAAAGTGCAATAATAGTGTTTGACGGCTTTACAGAACAATCGCCCACAAAAGATGTTACCCACTACTCTCGTTGTAATATAAACACTGTATCAAAACAAATTAACTTTTCAAAAGAAACAATTGTGTGACAAAAGAAGAATTTTTATCTTATCCCTCAGACAAAAAGAAACTAATCAAGATGATTGGAGATGATTGGAGTTTATCGTCAGCACAATGTCAAGTTACAGTACATACGTAAAAGGAAATACTGATCTAGACATACCAACAAATGGTGTACATCCTGAAAACCACAGACCAACTTCCATTCCCAGAGTCGTTACTCGATTGTTCAACGTTAAGATGTGTTTGTCTGGAAAACAGGTTATACCGTGTAGTAATTTATGTGGTCAAAGAGTGTCCTAACTCTAGCATGTATAACAATTAAGTAACTTCAGGCTGCTTTATATTTAAAATTATGTTTTTTTTGAAAAATTATGTTATGTAAATTGTTCTATTTTCTTAACAGCCTCTACCATAGTCTTGTTTCATATTGTTTGCCAAAATGCAGATCTGTATAGCTAGGTAAAAACTAGAGGATAAATACTATTCTATAGCACAAAAAGCTTTTCAACACTAATTTGTGTCGATAAGTTATTATGTCTATAGTTTTAAGAGGGTTTCGTGCTAAATAAAATGAAATTAAGGACCACGGAATGATTTTTATTGCTTCATAACAGTTTTTCTGTTCATTTTAAAGTAAAGGTTCTATTGGAAATATTTTTCAGTATTCATTGGCCCATTTTCCCCCTATTTTTAGCCCAAAACCCGATTTCCAGAAGTCAGATTTTAGCCAATCTTTCATATGTATTTAATACCAATCCAATGAGTCAAAATCAACCAAAAAACCTTTTGTTGCAATTTGTTTCGGGTTAGAATGCCCTGGACTAATAGTTAATTCCAGATTTTTGTGAAAAGTTGCACGTCTGCTCATTAAACGTTTATAATATTGCTGCTACACTTTAATTAAGTGAGTGTGTATGGCGTGGGACTATCTGCAGGTCTTTCTACTGCAGGACTATCTACCATTGTTTTAAATGGCCAACTTAATGTATACTAAAGCAAAAAACGAAAACGAAAAGAATTATAAAATCACATTGCATCGCAATGATAGCAAAGAAGTTCACTTTTTTTGCAGGTGATATGAGTTTTATATTTTGTAATTTTATTGTGACGCATTCTCATATAGGTGGGATGGGGTTTTAAAAGAACTGTATATATACGACGTTTAAAAAGTGCAAAATCAATTTACCTAGCTAGCTGTTACTCTTCAAATAAGGCAGGTAGGATATATTTAAATATCTCAGGAACGCATTATCCAAATTTTAGGCGTTGATAAATTAGGGACATGCTGGCACGCGTGTCCCATGCCTGTTCCTGAGACTGCGTTGTTGCGTAAGTTTGTATGGGATTCATGTCGTCGAAGTAACAGTACAGTGTTATGGATAATAAACAAGGAAGTTTCAAAAATCGTTTTTCTTGCTTTTTCTAAGAGAAACGAATCTTCGATACCGCACTACGTTAAGAGTAGAAACTTTCGCGAGTAGAAACTTTTGCAAATTTCGTGAATATCGAAAAATTTGCGAAAGTAAAGCGATGCCAAAAATTCTAAATGGATCGATTTTTACAGCAGCTTACTTTTGATCTATGAAATTGTTTCAAAAATTGTTTCAAAAAAGCCCCAAGATAATTTATTTAGATTGTTTTTTGAAAAAAAAGGTTTATTTGTTTAGCCATTCGCAAAAGTTTCTCCTTGCGAAAGTCTCTACTCTTAAAGTATAGACCGTAGCGGAACAATCGCTACCGCAAAATTTCGTGGCCTGTGAAAATGGACCCCTGGCAACCAAAATACTTCTTTTACGCTAAGAAAGCATATATACTTTACTTCAGTGAAAGAAAATGACGTCCCGGAAGAGCTTTCATTTTGCCTTCCTTGGACGCCATCTTGGTTACTTGAAAACTTTAATGAGAATGGCCACACAGGTATAAAGCAAATCCATGAAAGATAGTCAAACATCCTTTTTAGTGAGTGGGAACATTTCCATACAAAATTTAATCACGTGTTTGGGAGAAAATCGGGAAAAACAAAACACAAAATCGGATTTTTCTAGCGGAGACGAGGCATCTGCAGGACATTTGCGGGAGAAATCAGCCAATCTGTTCACTTTGTGGAAGAAAATCTCATGCGTGAACATCAGGTGACATACCGTTGGGATGTGTGAGTCTCCTGCTTGATGTGTGAACGTTGGCAACTATGCTCTTGTCCGGGAAATGGAACCTTCACCTTACGAAATTTAGCCTTGAAGTAGTTGATTATAATAGGCAGCCATTTTAATTCACCTCTGCATTCGGCACTGCCAACATAAAAACTGAGCTGGGTCCACTCAAGGTCGGCGTTTCTATGCCAATCTTTTTCAGTTACATGGTCGACATGCTGAAACTGTTTTAATAAGGTCGGCAAAACCGGCGCAGTTACATTCTCCAACAATAAAAATGCCGACCTATGTATTAATTTAATTGCTTTGTCACGTTTTCTCTCCTTCATTTGTAAAATAAAATTATTTATACATTACAGTATTCTTACACTTCCAAAATTAGAGATTATCATTTCACATTTTTTACATTTCTCAGAAAAGTAACTTTTAATACCTTGTAAGGAGAAGCTTGAAGTTTTTTAATACCTCACAAATTGTGGAATTTAAAAGTCTCACATTGATTGAAACTACCAGAAGGTGTAACCAATGCCCATGCTATCCTAAGTTCCTTTTCCATCCAATGTTGCCAGTTTGTGGTCCACGTTATCTGCAATCCAATAACTAAACGCACTATTTTGCAAGATAGTTGTTGTTCCTGTAGCAGCTTCAAGAACAGATTGCTGATGCAGTGTTACCTCATTAGGTTTAATGAAAATGCAAAGCCTAGACAAGTGCCTTATGGGCTTAGCTGGTTATTTCGATTCGTCACTAAGGGACCGTCTCATAAATTCGCTTCAAATTCCTTTTAATTTGCTTCATAATTCGCTTCATTTTCACCTTAGATGAAGTGTTATTGTAACACGTAAGTGTTACAATAACACTTCATCTTAGGTGAAAATTATTAGAAATGAAACGAATTGTTAAGCGAATTTAAGCGAATTTTTGAGACGGTCCCTAACGAGATGATGACATCATTCAAAAATTTGTGACTGTGCCCAATGTTAACGGAAGGAGGGCACAATGACTAGATCCTAGACAGCTCCTCCATCCTCTGGCCTAAAGGGTTAAATCATTGTACGATTTTTTTAGCATTTGTTAACAAATTTCCACCTTTTACCTATGAGGATATGGAATAAAATTAAATTACCTCCTTGTGTTTATGTTTATACATTCTGTAAGGTAAGTAATCATTCTTAAATTTTACGTAATATGCTAGAATGAGACTTTTTGTAGATGCATTCTTTTTTTGATAAAAAAAGAAAAAAACAAAACAATATCCATATACCCATGTTTTAATAAAGGAAATATCTTATATATAGAAGCATGTTTGGAATGGTTGATCATTTTAAAATCATATACAATATAATAATATGCATATACCCTTCTTCTAGATGAACATCATATAGAATATCGATTATTAATGGTTTCTCAGGGCCTATTTTAGAATAGGGGGGCAGAATCCAATTGTTTAAAAAGGGCATTTTTACTTAAAAAAAAGTCACGTGTTTAATCACGTGTTTGGGAGAAAATCGGGAAAAACAAAACACAAAATCGGATTTTTCTAGCGGAGACGAGGCATCTGCAGGACATTTGCGGGAGTCTTCAAAGTATTTTTAAGACAATTTTATATAAAAGGGGCAATTTCTTCTTCCTTATTTAAGGGATATACATAGCTTTCTCCCCTTTTTGCTGGTGGGGTCTTACTCAATGCTTCAGCTTGTTCCCCAAGAATCCTTTACCCAAATAGGATCTTATCTGCTTTCAAACATAGCTGTATGACTATACTTACATTAGACTGTTTGCCCATGGTTTTATTGGAGAAGGCGTTGGTTGCGGCAAATGGTAAGGGGAGACCAACTCTTAAAGGGGAGGGGCATAAAAAGGGAGGAAAACTTGGTTCAAGGGGTGGCAACTAATGTTTTTTATCAAAATTTGGAGGGGGAACTGACCCTGGAGGACGCTATGATATAACAGGTCTGGACTAGGGTTTGTTTCTTTAAGACTCATGTTTAAATATCTCTTGTATTATTATACCTTTTTATTACAGTAACAAATTAGTCACATAAATCTTAAAACTTTCTCTCATTAACTGTTTTTAGTTGAAGCAATTAAAATTGTTTTTCATAACAATGGACAAAAATTTAACAAGTAATTGACATTCATTTTTTTCTGTGAACATTATTCAAGGTTATAGAGATAAGAAAAAATCAAGAGTATGTGTTGTGTTTGAATATATTATGATTAGCTTGGTTCTTGTTGCTTATATATTTCGTTTCGTCTCAAACTATTTGCTTTCCAAATCGTTTCATTTTCATGTCAGAAGAAGACCTTTAACTCATTCAGTGCCGAAAATGATTACGAATCATTGTTTCATTTCTCCTACAGAAGTAGCAGAAATGAAACAATGATTCGTAATCACAGCTGCTTGCTTGTGGCACTGAATGAGTTAAGGGTTAAACATCAAAAGTTCGCTATATAAGTTCGTATCAATTTTGTATCAATTTTCATTTAGCATTCGTCTTAAAAATTCGCTTAAACTCGCTTCACAATTCGCTTTATTCCTATTAATTTTCATCTCAGAGGAAGTGTTGTTATGCATACTTTGTATGCACAATAACACTTCATCTAAGGTGAAAATGAAGCGAATTTTTGAGACGACCCCTTATGTATGAGACCATTGTAGTACCAACAAAATGTAAATACAGTAAATAAATTGTCATATTTGTGCTGTTTTGGTAGTTTTGACTGGTTTAAGGGTAAATGATTGGAGTGCTTGAATGTTAATACCGGACTATCCACAAAATAAGTATCGTAGATTGTACCATTTTCATCACAGAAAGAAGTGTCTTTGTGCATGTGTGCTCAGAGAGTCCTTCTGAATAGAAATTGATACGAAATTGTGGATGGTCCCTAAGTTCCGTCTAAGGTACTGCCTGGGCAGCATTTTGAGAGGTAAAAATCGAAAATTTACTCGCTTGTCGCTTTGGGATGCCACTAAATCTTAGCCCCCATATACTATACAAA
>JAUCNQ010026679.1:0-12384 GCA_032352715.1 Bougainvillia muscus | reverse complement strand
GACATGGGGTCAAAATACATGTATACATGTAGACATGGGGTCAAAATACATGTATACATGTAGACATGGGGTCAAAATACATGTATACATGTAGACATGGGGTCAAAAAAGTACGACATACGAAATTTATTTCTCCTGAAAGGGACCATCCACAAAATTCGTAGAAGGAGTATCTTTGTGCTTTATTTTGTATGTTCACAAAGACAAATCTTTTGTGATGTAAATGGTACGATTTGCTAAGCAAATTTATGGGCCCGGCCTAACTACTTAACAAAAACTATCCTTAAATATCGCATCGGATATATGGCTATATGCTATAGCAAATTGTGATAATTTCGATAAATATTTTTGTCAAGAATCTGCATTTTTTATCAAAAGTTGTAGTTCCATGCAGTTGCAACTTTATTACTACAACGTCTGATGTCCACCCAATAGTCACACATACCTGAACAGTCCTGAAGCGTTTGCTGCACGATTGTTTAGGTAATAAAGAACCTCGTCTTAAGGCCGGTATTAATAGAGCAGTGTTATTACGTAGGACCCCTAAATGTTCATCTTAGATGAAGTGTTATTGTAACACGTAAGTGTTACAATAACACTTCATCTGAGATGAAAATGTAGATTAGGAACCGTCCACAGAATTCATATAAAAATTCGTATAAATTTTCATTCAGAAGGAGTGTCTTTGTGTATACTTTGTATGCACCAAGACATTTCTTGTGTGACGATTTTCGATACGAATTTCGATACGAATTTTGTGGAAAATCCTATAAATGTATATATCAAAAATTCATATATATGCATGGTGTGAAGAACTTCGATTTACAAGGTGGTAATGAAATGTTTTCTGAAACTAATTTTGTTGTCATATCAGTATTAAAGTCAACAGTATATACTTATAATTTGTCATGAAGCATAGGAAGAACAATCGTAAACGGTAGGAGATTTTCACTTTAATAATGATTTTCACCAATAGAATGTAAGGAAGCGCCCTTAAAATTCGAATGGAAATTGAAAGAGTGTCTTTGTGGATGTTTTTTTGTGTGTATAGTTTGCACAAAGACACTTCTTCTGTGATGAAAATGATACAATTTACAATACGAATCCCTTTAAGAACACGTTTACATGAAGACTTTCTATAGGCGAAATGAACTGTCCTGGCTTAAGCCATGACAGTTCATTTCGCCCGCAACGATTTTCCATGTAAACGTGTCCTAAGACTTCGCAAATATCTCTAAATACTACGTCTGTAGCATAAAGCATGTGACAACCTTTATTTAAACCGAAAGATCTCCACCTCCATATTTTACCGTTTAACAACGTAGTATTAACATAGACTGTAGGTAGTCTAAAACATTAAAACAATGGAGAAGTTAAAAGTAAAGACCGAAAGAAACCATGCTAGCAATCTAGGTCTTGCGTTTGTTTCTGTAGTTTTCAGACTGATAAAATAAACAACTTAAACCGAAACCTACATAAAACAACTGCACCTTCATTCTAAGATAATATAAACCAAAGTTTCTAGAGTATCAACGTCTCTACACTTAACGTCACAAGTCAGCATTTCTAATACCTTAAGGTGATAAGTTTTGGAGTGGACTTATTTTTGCGAGTCCGATTTTCGGCACATTTCGTGTGGATTTATTTTTGCGAAGAGGATTTCCAAGAAAATTGCGTCGATTAATTTTTGCGAACAGTCAACTGTTTATTCTTTTTCTTTACGTTTTACGTATTTTTTTTCCATAGTATAAAGTGAAAAAAAAATAAAAAATTATAATTAAATATTTTGTCTTAGTTTTTGCGTGGATTTATTTTTGCGAATTGTCGGAACCCCAAGGTTTTGCATGGACTTAAATTTGCGAAATAGTCCAAAATTCGCAAAATTCGCAATCATTAATCCCCGCAAAAATTTATCACCTTAAGGTACCTTGACAGACATAGTGTATTTAGGCATGGTTTGTTTACATAAAAATACCTCTTTATGAATGCAATTGTCTATGTACATTTTATAAAATGCCAAATTTAAGGACCGATCATTCGCACCCTGCACCAAGACAGCGCAGAGTTTGATATACGTGTTTTGGAGAACTGTTGAATTGAAATATAACCAAAAACAATAACTGATGGATGCGCATCTAGGCTTACAAATAAGTCAACAAAAGAAAGAGTAGACAAAGCAGTCCCGGGGCTTAATCTATAAGGCAGAACCGTGCCCCGAACTCTGAAGCAGGGCAGACCGTTAGCCCATAAGTCACATAAAATATAGCTAAATAAAGACAACTACAACAACAAACAACAAATTCCGATAAATACAAAGTATTCTAAAGTATATAAGGAGCTGTCTCAAAATTTCGTATTACAATCTATGAAGAAGAGTATTCGTGCACACTTCGAATACACTAAGACACTTCTTCGTAGATGGAAACGAAGCTATCTATGAAACGAAAGTTTGACAGATGAGTATGAGAGAACAAAAGGATATGTTAATTCTGTAAATTAATAAAAAAATTATTTGTAAAAAAAGGTCACTTTTCTCCGTGGTTTGAAAGTCCATTACACGTTGTTTTTTTTGTAAGCAAGTCAATTTTTGTTTTCAGCCTGGAGTTGCTAAGGCACAATTGAAATTTCTTTCCTGAAAGTTGCTAAGGAGTTGCTAAGGCCTTCAAGGTAATATTTTTACGCGATGTGTTCTAAGTATAAATAAGATACATAGATATGTGAATTTTATGCTGCTATCAAAGTCGTCAAATGTATATGAGTTGCTTGTCTTGAATTCAAGGATTCAGCTATAGTTGCTTACCTTTATATCAATTTCATCCTTGTTGGTTGCTAAGGAGTTGCTTAGGTTTTGACCCAAATCTCAGCCGGAACCCTTAGCAACTTGGTTACTTATAAAAATAAACGTGTAATCGCTTAGTTCACATTCTTGCAAGATTAATTCTGTGATAGCTTAGAAAAGCCTTTAAGGGGCCAAGATTAGGGAAAAAACGTTATTTTCTATCTGAATAAATCTTTAACTCCTAAGGACAAAACTCGTATGCAAATTTCACAAAGTCTAAACTACGATGGCAACCAAGATTTCATCTCTGTGTATAAAGGCTACATGCGTTCCATCCTGCAGGATGGAATGCAAGTAGCCTATACACACAAAGTAAATACAGAATTACCGTCTTAGATTAGACTGTGTGTGAAATTTCCATAAGAGTTTTGTCCTCAGGGTTCGTCTCAAAAATTCGTTTAAATTCGCTTTACAATTTGCTTAATTTTCACCTTAGATGAAGTGTTATTGTGCATACAAAGTATGCACAATAACACTTCATCTGAGATGAAAATTGACAGGAATGAAGCGTATTTTTTTGAGACGAACCCTTAGGTGTTAAAGATTAATATTCATATAGAAAATAAGGTTTTTTCACGAATCTTGGCCCCTTAAGGCTTTTCCCTTTTCCGTAAACTCCCTAATAAAAATGTGAACAGCAAGAAGAACGAGAAAAAAATAACTTGAGAAATTGAATCTAAATACACTTTGTATACCTCAACAACCGTTCCCCAAAAGAAAAATCTTTGCTTTTCAACAACTCTGTGGTTTCATAGCAATTAATGACAGTGTATTTTTTAAAAAACGTCAGTACTAATGGAATTCATCGAAAAAACCGTTTTGTTAATGTATTTTTCCATATTTTCATTCTGATGCACTTGGATAAACCTGTATGTGGAAGTACAATTTCCCAATAACAATACACTACCAAACCCTTTAATCCATATCCACAAAATGCACACACATATTTAAAGAATTCTGCAGCATTTCCTACAGGATCCTTAAAGCATGTATGACCTTTATTATATGGTGCGCACATTCAAGGATTTAAAATTCTACTGATATAGTAAAAAAGTAAGCTCCTTTAACGTAAGGCTCAACCAAATAATACAACCTCATTTCCTTTACACCATGAGTTGGTAGATCATATTTCATGATATTTTCAAGACTAGCTTAATAACAACTAGCTCTTTCAGCACATTCTTTCTATTGATACGCAGCTCGTTCAAGACGAAATTGTTCTTCAGCAGACTGATCAACTAGCTCAGCATTTTCATTCAATATTTGCATTTCGTTATAATCTAATGGAACAAGTGAAACACGTACACAATTCAAATCTGCTTCGCTTAATTCTCTGCTATCTTGTTCTTTTACTTTCATTAGAGCAGAATCAAGCTCTTCGTCACACAAGTCAAGCGGTCTACTCCCTGATAACTGCGCTGGACCTGAACTCATACGATAAACACTTTGTTTGGGTGAAAACTGTGAGTTTGAGAAATAGTTATTATAACCTTCTGTTTCATTAATATAAGAGTATGGTGGTGGGTTGACCATACCATTGCTTGTACCAGATGTTTCACTGTGTAACTGAAACTGTTGTAATTGCTGTTGTAGATCTGTTGGGGCAGATTGGCGCATCATATCAGAAGTTGCTAACGGTGACATTGGTTGAGAATTCCAGTAATAGGGTGGAGGAGTCACAGGCGATAATGGTGCAGAATGACTAACTATAGAGTTCCCTGGTAATGTCAATTCACCTTTATCTCGTGATAAACTCTGATTATTAAAAATATTCAGTTGTAATGAATGTTTCCCACTGTTTTCTCGCTGCAGTGTTTCTAACATATCTGGATTAGAATTCATTTGTCTCGGATAGAGTTGTTTACCTAAACTACCTGCTCGACGTGGTGCTGGACGAGATGGAATTTGAAAAGGATTTATAGGTTCAGATTGGCTAGTTTTCACGTCTTCTACATCTATAGGATTTTGAATAGGTGAGGGTATTGATAGATTTGATAAATCTGGTAAAGAACTTGTGTTTGCTTGCATTTGCATATGACCTTTCTGTTGGTTATTGTCATTATAAGGAATGATACCTGGCGGAGAACTAAAAAAATACATATTTAAGGTTTAGAGTGCAAGACTGGCAGATAATAGGGAGGTTACGCACAGTCTAATCTACAACAGTAACGATGTATTAACATTTGTGCATATGTAGACTACTTGCATGTCGCTTATACATACACTAAGGCGAATAACTCATTCAGTCAGGGTCAGATCCAGGAGTAGGCAAACACCTACGAAGAAGTGTAAAACAATTAAAATTTCTTTGAAATTTTAAATGTTTTATACTTCTTCGTAGGTACTTGCCTACTATTTTCGTTGTCGTCTTAGATTGGAATGTGCATAAACTCCCTAAGTTTGAATTCTTGACTTTTTCCCCCTGAATATTAATGCTTCCTGCCTTTTTTTGTTTAGCAAAGGAGTAGAATTTTAAGCTTCTGATTATAATTATAATTATAATTTGTTTATACCTCAAGTTGCACGAAACCTTGTTGTAAAAGGTATTATTTCATTTCCATCTTAAACTTACTTTGGTGGTTGTTGGTAATTATTCTGGTTGTCATCTCTTATCTACAGAAATAAAGGTAAAAGTGTTTTATACATAATTCATACAGAAATTCTAATCACGTCATTGTACATACACTTATGCTGGCATAAGAATTGCCACTATAAAGAATTGGCCACAAAATTATATTAGATTTCATATTATTTTTAATTAAAATCTTCTCATGACATGAAAATGGAAAAACAGTTGCCAGAAAATCAAATTTAAAAGTTAGTCTAGAATAGGCAATGTAAAATAACAAATCTAAATGTCAAGGCGTGGACATTATATTGACACACTGTCGCGGAATGAAAATTTGTATCCCGATTCATTCGAAGAAGTTTCTATGTGCATACAAAGATACCTTTTCTGAATGAATATTAAATGAACTTTACTTCAGAATATATCATGAGCAAAGCTGGGGTAAAATTATATTATTCTAGAACGTTGTGTCATCTCTAAAATACCAATAATCAATGGTAGATGATGCAGAATAATTAGTGCCCTATAGTACTAACTTTATGACATTTGGAGGACCTGTGTTATTGTTGCTGTAAGGACTATAAAATGCTATTCTTACCAATAGGGAGTTGTTACGACTGGAACCTAAAACAAATACAAAACATATATGATTTATTACAACATTATAAAAATAACAACCCCTTCATAAATCCACTGCTGTCCCTCTATTCATAAATACAAAAGATACACCAAAAGACAGACATTCCTTAAAGCTTTTTGAAACTATTTCATCCCCCTTTAGGGGCAGTTCACGAAAATCGTATGAAAATTCGTATTAATACTTAGTATGCAAAAGTTAGTATTACGGTATGAATTTTGTCGATGATACCTTCATCAGTGACATTGTTGGTGGTAGGAAAAAGATGTTTTACTATGTATACAATCTCAAGTAAAACAACCAACCCAATGACTGAATGATAAGTACAACTATCCTCCACCAAAGTTAGAATTCAAACTGTTCTAGAATGGTCTAAGGAATTATTGTAATATTCTCTGAATATTTCAAGATTTCTAAGGGATAATAGATACAATTTACCATACACCTTTAAGGGACCGTCCATAAAATTCGTATCGAAATTCTTATCAATTATCATACAGAAGGAGTATTTTTGTGCATACTTAGCATGCAAAAACACTTCCTTTGTGATGAATATGGTTCTTATTACAATACGAATTTTGTGGACTGTCCCTTAGGAAATAAATTAGAAATTGGGTCAAACATTCGCTTGACAAATTCCTTTACATTTTCATTCAGAGCAACTGTCTTTGTACTTACTTTGTATGTACAATGACACTCCCTCTACGATGAAAATGAAATAATTAGTGACACTTTGTTGAGCCTAGTACCTATATATTTACCATCTTCGTTCTTTTTAGGAGGTTGTTGAAGCGTCTGTTGAATTGCCGAATCTGAATATGTTCTGAAAAAAAAGTAAAAGGATATTTTAGCAACTATTTTTTGCCAACATTTATTGATTTATTGATTAGAATACAAGCACAAAATGACATTTTCTTGCTACTGGATAACTTGGAGTTGGTAATAAGAAAAAAACATATAACCCCTTGCCGCTAGACTAGGGTTGCCTGAATTTAAGTCGGCACAATAGCGCCGATCTTAACCGGCCGAGTGCAGGCAAAATTTTGCTGATCTAAGCCCAAATCAAGGTTGGCACTGCCGATCTGAGGCTACTGAGCCGTCCTGAATTTCGAGTGCTGATTATGACACCTCCTTTCACGTTCCAAATATTAACTGCAATTAGTTCTTGTTTATACTATAACGCCTCTTTAACAACACGGATATTACAAAATTAATACTAAGGCTTCTCAAAATTTTGTTAGACAAATTATTTAATTTTCATACAAAGGATACACAAAGATACTACTTCTGAATGAAAATGATACATACAGAAGTGATATTATTGAGTTAAAGCCTTACCGCCTCCACATTGATGGTGAATCATTTTGTTCTGCTATTGCAGACTGTTGTTGAGGCTGGTGTAAGAGACTTCGGTAGGGTGCTGTTACAGTGTCTGAAAAGAATAACAAACTTTCAATTATCTGATAACAAGTATTAAAGCTGACTGACAGCACAAGAAAAAGTTTAAAGTTTAACAATATGTATACCTCTGTAAAAAACCCAAATTATCTAAAAGACAGACATTAACGCGGGGGAACTGTAACACGATGATTACAAATAAGGGTGATACATACCCTGTTCCTTCAAGCTACAGCTTTTATCCCAATGCCATTCTTTAATGAGGATAATAAAAAGGCATTCTTACCATTTTGTGTCCAATATATAAAGCAGAACACAAAAAACACTGAATATTTCTGGTAATAAGGTAATATTTCAGGGTCTAATCTAGAATAGACGGGCAGCATTCCATCATTTGAATAAGGGCAATCTTTATGTAAATTATGCCCTAAAAATACCTAGCTTTCCTTGAAAACTAGCACAAATAAAACTAGCACCGATAGGGTCATATGCAGGAAACTTTGGGGGACACTGTTTTGATTTAAAAATTTGTTTGAAACAGTAAAGACAAATTTTCGGTACACCATTCCAGATGCTTACTGTTCAAATTAGCAACGCCAGCCAGCATTGCTAAAGGAGGTTGAGTTTTATTTTTATATTATCTTATAGTTTTTCCTGTTGCCCCTGTACCCAAAATTGTATCTATAAGCATTTGTCAAGTTGAAACACCAACCTGGGAATGTTGAGATGCTTTTTTAGTACTTTTTGTACGTTTAGTAGGTTGAGATTGGGGACATTGATTTGGGCTCCCAAACCGGTTCACCGGCACCAAAATCGACCCGGATACATCACTGACAGATAAAAGGGGCAAGTTCTTCGCCATTATTCATTCAATGGGTAGCGGTCGATGGTCAGACTCTTAAAAAGGTCTGGAAAAGGTCTTATTAATGCACTACTATAAACTTACATGATCGTTTATTTTTACTAGGATATATTGGTCCTGACGGCTGTTCCCTTCGTCCATGAGGCGTACTTAAATATTGAGGTGGTTGGGGTCCATGTGAAATGTACATGTCATTTGGCAGACCAGCTGCATAAACATTCTAAATAATAAAAAAATTAGAGCTTTAACACAAAGAGGAATATGCCGATTATGATGAATTTCATGACATTTTATCTCTAAAGGGCATTTTTGAATATCAGACAAATCTTAACAGTCGCAAAATGATGTGACTTTCTATAAAAGAATTGTATGGATTTCCTTTGCTGTTTTTAAGTCTAGAAAAAGTGAAAAAGACTGTATAGTGTGTTTAGGGCATCTCAGAAATTGCGCTCTATAAATTCGCTTCATTTCTGTCAATTTTCATCACAGATGAAGTGTTATTGTGCATAATTTGTATCACCCAATAACACTTCATCTGAGGTAAAAATGAAGCAATTTGTGAAGTGAATTAAAGCGAATTTTTGAGACGGTTCGTTAGTACTTATGGGTGAATGCAAACTACTTACTTGAATCATAGGTGGGTTAGAAAGATTGACATTTGGTAGTGAACCTCCTTTAAATTTCTGCCGCATATTCATGTACTAAAAAAAAGGAAACAAAAATTGAAATTGAGAAAAATAATGGACCATAGCCCCCGATGTCCACCCCATTTCAGAGATGAGCTTGAGATGGTGGAGAAGCCACAGTTTTGGAATCGAGGGGGGGGGGGGGGGTGGGGTGAAAAGGGGAAAGGTATCATTTGACTCATTTTTGATGCCCCGGGGGAACTAGATTTTTCTTCGTTCCTATCCAAAATATACCACTATCAGAATACCACTGCTGGGTAATGAGCTACCTAAGAAGGGAAATTTATGATAGAAGATAACAATTTACATTGGTTTTTAACCTCTGTAAATCGTAAAGACCGGAAAGCAATTAGAAGGCAGAGAATTCCACAATGATGACGTGCGGGGAAAGAAGCTGTTACTGTATTAGTCTTTATTACACTTAGGCAACTGGACAATGAATGAGTGGGGACTTTGCACTACAGATGTGGTAGAAAGTCAATCATACATTCTTGTGCAGAATACTTATGTCACACTTAAAGTTACAGTTGGTGACTCAAACCTGGCCAGGAAAATACAAAACTATTTGCAATTGCATGTAAAGGGTAGGGTTAAACTTAATTTGGTACTATTTTGAAATTGTTTTCCTTGGTTATTCCCTAACAGCAAAACACTTAATTTTCTAAGAACTATATGGGCATTAACTTTAAAATTTTGTTTCCCTTCATTTTCTTAAGTTCTTTTCACTTTATAAAACTATGACTGCATTATTCTTGTGTAGCAGATCATTCACAGACAAAATTGCTTTTAATCCCAATTACCTTACGTGGATTAATTTTTGCGTGGATTAATTTTCGCAATTTCGCGAATTTTTGGACTTTTCACGAAAAATTTCGGATCTCTCCATTCGCGAAAATTAATCCACGCGAAATTTTTCGAATCTCGTCTTTCGCGAAAATTAATCCACGCAAATTTTTCGAATTTCTTACGCTCGTTAAACCTCTGCACGCAAAATGGTTAATTGATTTGTACGACGAATTATCATCGGAAAATGGAAATATAATCATTAGTGGTTGGAGGGCAGCAGGAATCCTTGAAGCTGCACAAAAAGGTTCAAATAAATAATACAAATAAATTTTGGGTCTTCCTTTCCAGGTGAAGGTCATGAGGATGTTAATGAACGATATGATTCGGACAGTGATGATGAATATATCAATGACGAGGAAAACGAATATGACATAGACGAGGACCGCAATGCTTTTAGTGCAATTGCTGAAATGTAAATGTTTTGTGTTGAAAAGACTATCGACGTTATAAACGAATGATTTACAGTACAATTTTAGTTTTTTTGTTTCCTCTTCCTGTTAGTTATCCTTCCTTCACGAAAATTAATCCACGCAAAATTTTTAAGATAAGCTCATTCGCGAATATGAATCAACGTGAAATTTTTCAAATCTTGCGATTCGCAAAAATAAATCCACGCAAATTTTTTCAAGTTCAGCATTCACGAAAATAAGTCCACGCGAAAATTAATCCAGGTAAGGTATTCACTTTATTTAATCTTTTTTCCAGCTTACCCTTTCGCTCTTTGGAAGCACCTGTCCATGATGATGATGAGCAATAATTAAATCAGGTTTTTTAGCATATTTCAGTTTTGATTTTTGGCTTTTATTTTCGAATGTTATAGAAATTTTCCCACTTAACATAACAGATTCATTTTATATTAGAAGTTAAATTAATAAAATTCATGCAATTTTTTAATATATATGATGCAATTCCTTGCATGCAAGCAATGGGATTTTTTTCTCGCTTTTTAAAGTAGTCGCTCACTACAAGGTCATAAGAGCACAAGGTAAAGAGCTACAAAAGAATTCAGACGGAAAAAAGATAGTGATGGACATTACATTTGAAGAGTTTATATTCATAAGGAAAGCAAAAGTGTGGAAGAGAATTCCATAGATGAGAGGTACGAGGAAAAAAGCTGTCACTGTAAAGTTTCTTCAAGTAATTAGGTGTTTGCACAGTAAACTGATGAGACCTGCATGACAGTCGAGTAGAGCGGTGGAAAGTTTTCAAAGGAGGAGTAAGTGTAGAGAGTTCAGTCGAGCAACAACCATGGAAGTTTATAGAAAAGTGACAAAGAGGCAGATTTCGACGTTGTGTTAACAAATCCAGTTTTGGGGAGAAATCTTGTCCTATGGCATTACAAATATGACGTTGTACAGGATCCAATATATTAAGACAGTCAATTGGAGCACCAGCCCAGATGTGGCAGCAATACTCCATGCATGGACGAATAGTGGATTTAAAAAGATACAAAATACTCTCAGGAGTGAGATAGATAATGGGCCGTCTTCGGCATGCTCGGGATCATGTCTGAAAAAGCTGCTCCTCGGATCTACCCACACCATGTGAGGGAAATTTGGTAGAAGGTTCAAGGTGATCATCGGGTGTTGCAGGGGGTTTTCTAGGAGAGCACCAACCCTTCAGTGGGTGGTGTCACTCAGAAGAGCATTAAAAATACTCCAGGGCCTTCAACTTAAGCCAGGGTCACTGCTGGAAATAAGTATCTCGAGCTTTCGGAGGTTAATTACGTTAAACATAAACCTCACTCATAGCTCCTTGCAGGCAAAAGAGAACCAACTTTCATAGCAGCTGATTTGGCTATTGATTCAATGTAAGTCCGCCAAGAAAGCCTTTGGACAGAGTTATACCAAGGAGACATAAATAATTAAGTAATTTGAACCATCCATCGAGATGGAAGGTAGGATTGGTTCTCTGAAGTGGTTTATCGAAAGAAGTCTTCAAAGGGTTGAATGTCACCAGCCACTTCTTGCCCCATTCAGAAGCAGAACGAGGATCATATTCTAGGTTAGCTGCCATCTCAACATTGTCGAACAGTTCTGCAGTTTTACCCAGACAAGAGTACAGTGTGGAGTCATCGTCATAGATAGCAAGCATACAAAGGATGTGATCAGGAAGATCATTGCTGAAAAAGAAAAGGTAGGGCCAAGAACAGACCCTTGGGGGACCCCAGCGTTGATTGAAAAGCAAGAAGAGGATTGTCCATCAAGGAAAACCTTAATTTTACGATCATGAAGAAAATATGAAATTATTTCGAACATAGGACATAGGACCATAAACCCGAAGCTTCTTGAGAAGTCCTGGATGCCAAACCTTATCAAATGTCTTAGAAATGTTAAGAGCAACAGCTCTTACTTGACCTGATACATTTAAAGCCCGATAAATGCGATCCAAGATGAAAATAAGTAGATCAGCAGTTGATCGACCAATACGAAAACCATACTAGGAGTCAGAAAGCAGATGATTCGAATCAAGGTAATAATAATAATAATAATAATAAATAATATTTATAGTGGCTAGCCCGGAAAATCACAAGGACATATAGTCAGA
>JAUCNQ010026678.1:0-22182 GCA_032352715.1 Bougainvillia muscus | reverse complement strand
TGAACGCAGTCTAGTTTTTGTTCTCTCAAAAGATGGCTTAAAACTTTGTTTTGATTTTTTATCTACCATTTTGAAAATGAGGTAAAAGTGGCAAAAATTTAGAAAGAAATGACAGGAAAGTGCGCCTTTTACCCTAAGTGCCCTTTCTACCCCTCCTCTGGACTTGGGGCAAAAAGTGCAAATTTGAAAATCAAGAAATTGCCACAAATGCCCCCAAAGTTAGATAGAAATGTAAGGTAAGGTGTAAAAGTGGTAAAAAGTGTAAAAAGTGCGTTTGAAAGAAATGCTCCCTATAATTTCAAATATAACTTTGTGAATACAAGGGTTCTCCTGACTTAATCAATAACCTTTGCTAACAAGTGATTGCCCATCAGGACTACCACAAATTGCACAAATGTATCAAATAGCGGAGTGGTTGATAAAAGTTATATTGTCTTGATTCGTTGTTTTCATGGCTGCTGTTTTAAGTTGCCGGAACGTCATTTCCTACTGATTTAGGAACGGTCCTCGAAATTCGTATCGTAATACGAACCATTTTCATCACAGAAGAAGTGTTTTTGTGCATATTAAAGTTTGCACAAAACACTCCTTCCGTATGAAAATTGATTCGAAGTTTGCGGGCGGTCCCTTACAAGGTAATTTCTATGTTGTCTGTTTATATCTAGAAGATAGTGGATTTCAACAGGATTAATTACAACATATATGATATATAAGGTTGTTATTGCAAGGTCTTTCTTTTTATGTGAATTATCTAATGATGTTGGTAGCACGTCAAAACGCCATTTTCTACTGTTTGAAAATGTCATTTTTATGTTGTCTAACTTTATGCCTGTAAGAGACAGTTTATTTTGACACGATGAATTGCATAATGGTTACTGTGGGAGAAAAATCGGGACCATAATTAACCATTTTTTATATAGGTGGACTTGACTAATAAGTTCTCTTTTATATACGATTTGACCCTGAAACTTTGCCAAATCATGCAAAAATAGATTTAACCCTATTAAGACTGGGCTTTTTTTACACGCTTAAAGACTGGGGGGGGGGGGGATGCCCCCCTATGAAAATCACGATCCACTAATTTTTTTTTTTTAAAACATTTTAGCCACGTTGATTTTGGTTTTCCACGTGGGCGTTTATAAATTTCTTCTGCATATCTCAGTGCTATTTTGGCAGGTGTGTTTTCATCAAGACGAAATACGCGCCCAAGCCATTTTAATTGCCTTTGGACAATAACAATTGTCCAAGGTATCTCATTTGTTTGGGCGTATACTTCGTCATTTTTTACTACTTTTGGCCACCTGACATTTAGAATGAATGATCATAATAGTCTTTTCTGAAAGCTGTCGATTTTTTTTCTTCAGCTTTTCAGTCAAAGTCCATATTTCGGAATTGTACATGAATATGGGGGTTACGAAGCTTTGAAATGTTCTCATTTTTGGTTTTATGGTTTACGCTCTTGTTGTTAAATATAGAATTTGAATTCAATGGCTAGAGATTTTCTCCGTTTGATGTCTAGTTCAGTATCTAATCCACTAATGCTAAACTTATAAAACTTTGCACATATGTTACCAAGCACATGAAGAAAATTTTGGCGTGGTCAAATTCGGCATGACGTCATTTTTAGGCTAATGACTTATAATTAGCCTCTAATATCGCGAAAACACCAATCCAGATTTACATTAGCTAAAAAGCTTTTTTCAAGACATTTCTTTCACATAACCGATGTGGATGTAAAGATAAGTGTCCAAAAAAACAACCAAATGCATTTTTGGCAAAAAGAAGGCAGAATAACTGATTTTTCACTGTCGGAATTTGCTACGGAAAATTTTCCAGATTTTCTGGTCGAAATCGGAAATTTTTCTGGTTTTCCGGAAAAATTCTGACATTTTCGGAAATTTCTTATGATAATTAACAATAGTGCAAAGTTTCATCCCAAAATGACTTGTACCTAAGAAAATACAGGCTTCACAATATTTCAGTATTTTCAATGGGAAATATGAGAAATTTGATAGGTGGTTCTGATCAATGACCTATAACTTTTGAAGTAGGCACCCTGAACATCTGAAAGTTCAGTTGTTATTCCAAAAGTTATTAAAAAAACCGGGGGGGGGGGGCATAATCCCCCCCAGTCTTAATAGGGTTAAACTAAAAGTAGCCAAATTGAAATGTAAAAACAAAGTTGTTCCAAAGTTGTAAAACATTTCTATTTGCTTCTTGCCCCACTAGGCTTTCTAGGATTAATTCAATAGACCGGAAATATTTTTTGATATAAATGCAACTACATATATCTTATTTTAGCTTCTGTTTCTATTGACTTTCAAATTTCTTGCTGTGCAATATAGATAATATAATAATCAAAACCAATGAGCCTGTTTTGATGGGCGCACAAATTGGCAAGTTGCGGGTGTTTTTTCGCACTCCAACTGCAGTCTTCAAAGATGTTGATAAAGTGTTAGAACAAAAAACACCTGCAAAACGACATCCATCAACAGTAAAGAGTTACGAAGACCTAATAAAAAATAATCCCCAAGTGCAAAGCGTTGTAACAGAAAAAGATGATAATTTACATAAAATGTTGGAAACTGTTAAAGTAGATTCAACTGGTATGGCACCTACACTTAATTTAAGGTCTGGAAAGAAAGTAAGGAGATTAAACATCAGACCAGAAGGCAAACTGACTGTGAATCAAGTAGATGAATTGTTTATAAATGCTAAGGTATCTCCTGAAGTATGGACTGTCGAAAAAATAGCGCTAGATTATAAACTTAATAATGCAATTTCTTCAAATCTATTGACCTATTATTCATCATTTCGCATTTACAAACAACCTGGACAGGAAGATGATGAGAAACCACAACTTTTTTTCCAAAAAGATAAGGAAAAGCAAGAAGGAGAATTATAGAATTGCTGCTCGCTAGGACTTTAAACTTGAATTATGATATTTAATGAAAATGCATTATTTTATAAAATATAGCTGGTCCTAAAAACACCTAGTTTTTATAGAAAACTAATTATTTATAGGGCTCTTTTACACAAATAGAAATAGTGCTCTCATTTAACTGATCGGATGCAGCCCATATATTCTAGATTATACTACACTGCAGATGAAAAATAGTAATTAACGCAATTGTTTTATGTACTATGTTTTTCCAGTCTATTATTTTTGTGAACTAAATCGTTATTTTAATCCCTGTAATGTTTTTATCGGTATATCTTAATGAGTGATGATAAAGGTTCGTCTCAAAAATTCGCTTTAATTTGCTTCACTAATCGCTTCATTTTCATCTCTGATGAAGTGTTATTTTGCATACAAAGTATGTACAATAACACTTCATCTGAGATGAAAATTGACAGGAATGAAGCGAATTTACAAAGCGATATTTGAGACGGTTCTGAAGGAGCTGTACATAAAATTCGTATGGGCATTCTATTTGTGCACAAATACATTTCTACTTATGATGAAAATGGTAATTTACAATACGAAATTTGTAGACGATCCTTATAATTGTGCGATTCTAATATGTTATTCCCTGAAAATATATATATAGTTTTACATGTGTATTTGTTTATTTGTTATTACTTTGTTACATTTTCTATTGTGTTGCATTTTAATGTTTGTGGTCGGTTGGAAGATTATTTCTATATAATTGTCGGTTAAAGATTAGCCTCGAGTTCTACAATCAGGAAGGTAAATCTTTGTAATCATGCACAATTTCCTGTTCGCCGTATACTGGATGTAGAAGTTTTGAACAGTGGGGTGTGTTCACATTTAAAATGACAAAACCGAAGTCAGTTTTATTTGATTTTGTTAATTATATAATTACTTATATAACATAATGAAGATGTGTATAAGTTTTAAATTCAGCCTAAAGCAGAATGTTTTGTTTTACATTTTTGGGAGCGTCCACAAAATTCGTATGGGAATTCGTACCAATTTTCATAGAAAAGGAGTGCCTTTTTACATACTCTTAGTATCCAGAAAGACGCTTCTTCTGTGATGAAAACGGTAAGATTTGTGATACGAATTTTGTGAACAGTCCATTATTTGTTGATTTTATTCCATTTTTTGATTTGCAGATAATGCTATATAACAATAATGTCCAATGTGTTTGACAAGCAGAAGAAAGAAGGCTTGAATGGTATTGACTTGAGTCGTAAAGGAAGTTTCGATGAGCATATTCATGATTTGATAGTTTACATCAATTCGTTAGATAACTTTTTTACAACAAGTTCTTGCTCTGGTAGAATTGTACTGTTCTCTGAGGTATAAAACTGTATGATGTGATCAAATTTATGTTATAAATATTTCATTTTCATCTCACTTCTTACTTTTTGACAATAATTTGCATATGCAAAATAAAAACAATTTCTCCTGAAGTAAAGAAGACACCATCAATGTGATACATAACATTATAAACTGTGTTACCGGATGTAAGTTTCTTTAACACTGCACACAAAACACAAAAGAAGTGTGCTTTGATACATTTGTTTCTTTTAGAGACAGTCCATAGAGTTCGTTTGACGAATTGTACCACTTGTATCATATAAGAAGTGTCTTCGTGCATCCAAAGTCAAATCCGAAGACATTTTTTGTGGACGGTTCTTACATTTAAAGGAGAACTAAGGTCAAAAAAATATTTTTCTAGAGAATGGCTAGAATTGCTCCAATTGGCATAAAAAACTGCCTGGCAAAATTTGTTTTAATGAAAACCTTTAAAACGTGAGTTATTGCGCTTTTTGTTCACAAATATTGTTCAACCTTCGTCTCCATTTTTTTTTTAAACTGAAAATATTAATTATGTTTCTATAGTCACGTGACGTATGCGCTTCAAACTTATTTTGTTTATTCTTTTCAGTGTATGGCGAAAGAGAGACAAATAATGTTTGAAACAAAAATAGGTGATTTTCTGAACATTTTTGAACTTTTATAACAATAGTTTAATAATGAAGCAGATGTTTTACTTGAGTATAAAAACATAAAAAAACACTAAACATTAAACTTAAAGCTGTGACGCCACATACTGGATAATATCACTGTGGCAGACAAGAATTCTGCTCCAATGGTGGACACCGTAAGGAAGAGAAACAGCTTATTTTTCGTCCAAATATAATTTTTTTAGCAAAATAAAAGCTACGCTGATCGAATTTATAAGACTTCGTGGGTGTTTTAAGCTCAAAAAGGTTTAGACGTTAGTTATCCTTTAACCAAAAAGTTTCATAATTATATATATTCTATCGGTTAACCGTTCTTTTCATTCTGATGTATTAATGTGTATTTTTAAGGGTATTACAAAGAAAAAAGGTTGCAATTGGCTGTTGTCATCTCATGATTCTGTTGAAGCTACATCAGTGGTGAGTTGCAGAGAGTAAAGGCCAGTTAAGGGAATAATGTAAAAGTGATTCAATGTAGTTATAGTGATGCAGTAAAAATAATACTTGATTCAATTGCTAGATTCGAATTTATACTGCTTTACACAACAGCACACACATATCTTTTGATTTGGTTTACAGATGATCTGTTAATACTGTATATATATACTGTAAACGTTATTAACACTCAAAATGTCTAGTGTCTATTAAATGGTCATACACAATGTTGCATTCTGATTCCTTCTAGCATGATGTATTTAGAAAGTGTTTACAAAACTCATAAGTTATGTACAATTGTAGGTTGACTATGTTGAACTCCCTTAACTGTTGAACTGTTTATTTAAGTGTACACAAGCAAATTAAATATACCTGATACTGAAGACTCCTCTTATCATGTTTTTTCTAGATTGAAGCACTTTCTAAAGAACATGCATGTGATAAAATTATAAGTCTGAAGTACGAATCATTTATACTACATGTGCAGAGTCGATCTCAAGATGACGCCCAAAACATGGTGGGGTACATTTAACTGTTTTTTTTGTATGTCTTTGACATCATAAGCTCATCCATACAGGAGATGCGAATGTTACCCTTTACATTACAGGTTTTATCATACAACCTGCAGAAATCTGGAGTGAAACTCCAGATTTCAGCATTTTGTTTGATAAAATTGTATATATATATAGATATGAGAACAAAACATACCCCTATTGATATATGAGTCCGCTAAATTGCGCAGGTGGCGTGCCCTTGTGGGTAGCGTGGGTTCATATAAAAAATACGTGGGCCCAAAAAGAAATGGCGTGGGTCCACAAAAAAATTTGGCGTTAGTCAAAATCACAATGGCGTGGGTCCAAAAGAATATGGCATGGGTCAAAATCACAATGGTGTGGGTCCAAAAGAATATGGTGTTGGTCAAAAACAAAATGGCGTTGGTCAAAAACAAAATGGCGTGACTCAAAACAGAAATGGCGTGGGTCAAAAAAGAAATGGCGTTGGTAAAAATATAAAATGGGGTGGGCTCAAAACGAAATGGCGTGGGTGCATAAAAAATGGCACGGGTAATAAACAAAATCCTACTCAAAGCCGCAAGGATCCAAAAGGAAATGACGTGGGTCCAAAATGAAATGTTCTATATAAAAGATGACATCATCATTGAAAGTCAAGACAGTCAAATCTTGAAATTAATGTTTTTTAGAACACTCTCATTATTCATTCAGGAATTAAGATTTCCCGAAAAAGCAAGGTCCCTAATTTGGCTCAAGAAATTCGATTCAAATGATGCAAATAAGTCAGTCAGAAAAAATCAATCCAAAGAATAAAATCTAATTTCATGGAACCGTGATTGTTGTGCAGCATTTGTTATCTCGTGTGTTATCTGAAAAGAAAGTATGCTGACAGGTAGTATAAATATCTCCACTATGCAGTGGTAGATCCACCCCTAGTCAGGGCATCACGAAGAAGAATTAAAGGTTTTAAGTCTTAGTAGCTTTTTATATGATGGTGATGTTGATTATACATAAAGCAATTAAAAATGTATGACTTTGAGTCTCAATATATTGCTGTGACTCAGTAAAAGCACAATCTGAATCCGCCTCTGATATGAAATCTCGTGACAGTAAAATAACTTTTCACATACTACCTTGTTGGCCCTTTTTACGCCGGCATTTATTGGCGTTAATTTCGACCTCTTGGAGTAATTAGGGCTGGCGGAAAATGGGCCGGCGTTAGAGGGGCCTCGTTTTGTAAGGAAAAGTGTTTTGACCGGCGTTATTTTAGAAACAATTACTGGTGGAATTTACGTGTTTTAATCAAATTTTTACAAGAAAATTAAACGAAAGCTCAGAAAAAGACGAGAAGACATTATTGATAATAGTTTAGAGCCAGAAAAAGAGGAAAAATGTATGGTTCCCTCAAATGTAACCCCAAAAAACATTAAAAAACAAAGTAATTTTACATAAAAACGTTTTTTTTTCCGTAGCGGCGTTAAATGCGGTCCTAAATGGCAGTAAGTCGAATTTTTCTCTTGGCGGAATAAGGGCCGGCGTATAATTAGGGCCAGCATAATAAGGGCCAACAAGGTATGTTAGAAGTTAGAATAAGAACAAGTTCGAATCAATTTCACACGAATACCTGATTTCTATAATGTTCTGTGGATTACGTGGATAAATAAAACGATCGACTGGTTTATGTTTTACTTTTGGTAGTTCAATAAATATTAATAACATATTCCCAAATTTGTACCAGTCATTTGCATTAGTTTACCGTATAAACGAAACCCCTTTACTTTTAAATGGAACATATTTTTTACATAATTATACGTTTGGTGGTCACATACCTTATCGGTAAAACATTTCGTCAGTACAATGTTTCGTTGGAACAAATTTTCGTCACCTGCTGAAGATTTCGTCATTAGTACCGACGGTTAATTTTGCTGTACCCTACCAAAGTTTAAGATAACTGTCAAGGACTGCATAGGAAAAAATTCAGAAATGGTACAAATTATTCGTCGGCACAAATTTTCGTCATCGACTAAAAATTTCGTCACTTTGTACCAACGAAGTTTTTACTGATCATTGTACCTTATCATTAAGATTCATACTTAACATTAATTTTCGCGAATTGGCGAAAGGTAAATATTTAGCGAACTTTAAATTTCGCTACTCGAGATACGCGTGGGCGCTGTGCTTTTAATATGAAATTGACATTGTATAAAAGATTTCATCACTTCGAAGCAGTTGGTTTTCACTATCTTTTAAAGTCCAGTTTTGTTACTTGCCTGGAATTATTTAAACTGTTTCCTTTAGTAATTTACCGGGGTTTCTAACCAGTAGCTTATTTTTATACACAGGCAATTAATTCAATGTCCTAACTTAAACCAAATGTTTTTGTCTATTCGAGCACTCATTAGATGGGATATTCAAAATTCGCAAAATGCTGTGAAAAACAGCCCTTATAAAAAAATCTAATTCAAACTCTCACAGGGATGAAATAATCGTTCGAATTATGCAGTGTTCGAATTATGGGTAGTTGCCTTATAAGGCCTATGATGGAGAAAAACTCTTCACCGGGAAAGAAAACCTGTTCGAATCATGGACTTGTTAGATACCTTTTGATTTTGGCCCACATTATTTTTTTTTTGACCCACGCCATTTATTTTTGACCCACGCCATTTTGCTTTTGACCCACGCCAATTTTTTTTGGACCCACGCCATTTTATTTTTGACCCACGCCATTTTATTTTTGACCTACGCCAAATCTTTTTTGACCCACGCCATTTTGTTTTTGACTAACGCCAATTTTTTTGTACCCACACCATTTTTTTAATATACCCATGCCATTTCTTTTTGGACCCACGCATTTTTTATATTGACCCACGAACCCACGCTACTCACGTTATCCACGCCACCCACGCAATTTAGCGGACTCTTGATATAGCTACAGACTGTAGGCTCTATAATATGGTTATTTTATAATTGTTTACTTGAAAAAGGGACCGTCCACAAAATTCGTATCGCGAATCGTAATATTTTCATCAGTTTTGATTTTTTTCACACAAAGTATGCACAACGACACTTCTTCTGAATGAATATTATTACGAATTTCCATACGAATTTTTTGGATGGTCCGTATATTGTCATTAGAACAGTATGTATTTGAGCAGCTAAAACGTTTTTATTATTCGAAGTTCTTAATAAAGAACTGTTCACAAATTTCTTATTGAAAATAGTATCAATACTAATTTATAATGTTCACTACAATGTTCTGTTATTGAAAATAGTATCAATATTAATTTATAATGTTCACTACAATGTTCTCTTTTTTTTAAAAACATTTGTATAAATAAATAAATATCGTCACTTTTAGATTGTACGATATTGGGACGAATGTAGGTTTTCAAAGTGTAATTTCTTCACAATGGGAAATTCTTACAAGTATCGCCTTACCATCTAATAATCAGAACCTTAAACATGTAAGGTAATGTAGCCTACCTAAAGAGACTGCTTCTCTAAAGCTCTGCCTGGTCTATCACCATTCGTCGAATTTTGCGTTCTCAACTTTACAGCTTTGCTGTAAAGCCCACGCATGCGCATTGGAGATAACTAACGGCAATATCAGAAGCGACATAAACAAAAACGGCCTCAAAAACAAGCGAAGTGTAAATAAAGGGGCCTACTAAGGAAGGCTAAGGTAATGCTATTACAGTGTTTATGCAACTGTTTAAAAAAAGTACAGTACAGTAGTTAGATTATTTCCGTTACTCTTTTTTCAGTTGAAGGTTGCTCTGGATGCAGGTTATAGAAATTCTGGTATGATGATTGGCAAAAAAAAGAAGTATATGGTAGTATGTAGCTATTCTCTTCTTCTTCGGTTTTCTCATAGTACAGTAATAATGATAATTTACCCTTGTTGAATGGCTATTAGTTGAAAAGCCAACAAATGTGTATTATGGCCCTGTTTTATTTTCACCTGTACAGAATGGTTTTTACAATGGCTGTACATGTTAGTACGGGCAGACACTGGAGATGAAATTAGGAGCATCGATTTTAAACTAGCTACTTTATCAAAAACTGAGGGCTTGTTCCTAATTTATTATGCTTAAGTATATTTCTTAAACAGTTCAACAAATGTTTTCATAGTGAAGCAAATATTTTTAGGCTGTTCGAAGTACCCATGGATTGGAAGTTCCTCTTAGATTTCCTGACGGCACAGCTGTATCTATTGAGGTATATATTATGTGGTTTGCTAGTTCAATGGTGCCTATATTAATCTGATAGGAATGATGCGTCAGCAAATAAAATCTCTCAAAATAATCCTGTTTCAATGGTTCAATTTGCATTTCAGGGTAAATGAGAGAAAGCACTAGTTTAAAATGCCTAAAATGTATAATCCGTATAATTTGGATGGTCTCTACGTGAACATACTTAAGGGACCGTCCACAAATTTTGTTTCGTTTCAATTTTCATACATAAGGATTGTCTTTGTGCATGCTTAATATGCACAAATACATTCCTTCTGTGATGGTTAAAATGGTTCGATTTGCTATAAAAATGTTGTGGATTGTCCTTACAGTACACATCAAAAAGACCCAAATCGTACAATTTTCACATCAGAAGAGGAAAGACATTTTTTAGGAATGAAAATTATTGCAATTTTTCATACGAACTGAATGATTGGCGATCTATTATATGCTCACACAATGTGTTTTATTGTATTGAATTTTAGTATATCAAAAATGTTGTTACCTTAACCAATGAAAAGCTGCAAGAAAACTTTAATAGGACCAACAGGTAAAAACACTTGATACAAATGAGTATAAAGACTACGTTTTCCTGTATGATGTGTTGTCAACGTGCTCTCGTAGAAAATATAAAATGATATTTGTAACCTTATGCAGAGGTTATACCACGTAGATTTGTCATATACAATGTCCACTGTACAATGTCCAGTAGAAATCAGTCGGTCCAACAGTAGTAGATTTTCTACGGGAGTTCGTTCGAAATACGCTTAGAAGCAAAGAAAAGTTGTGCTTTTTAAATATCTTAACATATAGTTGTATCTTTGTATTTAAAAATGCCAAAGGCAGATTTAGAGCATGCTTTTACTTAGTTACTGCTGTAAAATGGAGACTCAAAGACAGTAGATTTTATTTTATTTATGTATGATGACGAGTCTCTAAAAGACCACCACCACACAAAGCTATTAAGAATTAAAACTTTTAATTCTTCTTCGTGATGCTTTGAATAGGCCTGGAGCTGCCACCGCCTGTTACCGATAATACAACCTTCCTTATGTAAAACCTCGTCCCCTGGTTGCAGACACCACGAAGAAGTCACAACTCAAAACTAAAGATCTATCTATAAGTCTTGGTCATGCAAGCTGATTAGCAAGCTAATACAATATGGGTTTAAGTGAGTTTAAATGAGTGTAACAGGTAGTTTTGAAGTGAAAAACATAGTGCGTATAAGTTGTGATTTTAAAATTTGCAGCATAAACACACTTAAACTCGCAAAAAAAAAAATATTCTGTGAGTTTAAAGTTCAAAGACACCGACGATATAAACTCACTTAAACCAATAGTGCGTACCCAGCTTTAGATCATTAAAAACAAAAACCTTAAGCTTGTGCTTCTTAAATTTGTTGCTTCGCAACTCTTAAAGTCCACGATTATTTGAACTAAATAATAGAAGCAAAATTCGAAACCAGAGCTCCAAGAATCGATATAATTAGTAAGGATCATTTGTTAAACTATTTAAATTTGCTAGGTTATTCTTTCAAAGCTCTATAATGTTGTTTTTTTAATTCCGCTTAATTCCAACTTTAAGAACGTGCTCCCATAGAAAATCTGAAATTATATTTTTTATAAATCTTATACAGATGTTGAAACTCGCAGATTTCTCCTGTACAATGTCCACTGTACAATATCTTCGTGGTTATAGGTTGTGTTTTTTTTCAAAGGACGTAATTTCGTATCGTAAATCGTACCATTTCATAACAAAAAGTGTCATGTTGCATATTTTAATATGAAAATTGATAGGAATTCTCATAGGGCTTTGTATTGTACTTTTTGTAAAGCATCATGATTTTGTTGAAAGAAATTCGTACAGAAATTCTAATCAATTTCATTCAGAAGAAGTGTCTTTGTGAATGTATGCACAAAGATAGTTCTTCTGTGATGAAAATGACAAAATCCGTAATTTTGTGGAAATTCTACCAAAATTATTATGCATATTTGACCAGAATCCATGTTGTAAGATTATTTTCCGTTCTAAGGGCTTTTATGAATAATGTAGTATATTCTATATCAAATTCTATTTTAGATTTTTTGATGGTGTAAAGAAACAGTTTGAGCTAGCTAAAAGATAGATAGCTATAAAGGCTATTGGCGAAATTGTCACCTATTCAAGGAAATTTACTTTTAATACAAGAGAAAAGTGGCTTTTGATATCATACACATTTTAGTCAAACTTATCTTTAAACCAGATAACTAAAAAGTTTATAGGAGTTTTAAAATTTGCTAGAAAACACTAAAGAAATATGAATGACATTGGTTGGATCTTTGAGAAGGCTTTTCTAAAGTACTCACATAAGAACTGATAAATCTTACACTTTATTGTTAGGTTTAGTTCCTTGTTGGCATATACTGTAAATGCTTGATTTAGTGCCATGGGCGCTTATTAAATGCGGGCGCTAAAAAGGTGCGGGCCCTATTAAATTTTTCATTTATGATGCGTGAATCAAGATGATTTTCCAGTCAGAAAAAAACATATTGGCACTGAAAGGCAAGGAAATTTTAGCGCATACTTTAAATTATAACACCAGGAGAGGATATTTAAATATTTCACGGTGTATTGACTTATATTTTGACGAATATTAAAGAAGTTTGACTGAAATTTGTCTCGTTAAGCTCCTTTGAAGAAAAGTTTGGGCTTTTTTCAAATAAGCTCCACTTTGAAAGCAAGTTTTCTAATAAGCGCCCCCTACACGAGGATACGGGCGCTAAATAAATGCGGGCGCTTATTAGCAATTTTAATTTTTACCCCGGACGCTTATTAGATACGGGCGCTAAATAAATGATGGACGCTAAATCGAGCATTTACGGTATGTACTGTATGTATGTCGGTTGTAAACTAATATTTCTGTATGCATTTTTATAGGGAACAAAATAAATATAGAAGCAGAATACTTTACCTTTTGTGTGTTGTCATAAGGTACCTTCCACAAAATTCGTATCGAAAATCGTGCCATTTTCATCGCAGCAGAAAAGTTTTATGCACAAGGACACTCCTGTATGAAAATTGATACGAATTTCCATCGCACTTTGTGAATGGTCCCTAAAAAATTTATTGTCTTTTGCAACATGAGATGAACGTTCATTGTCGCCTGTGTGATATATTTACAGACAACAGTTATAATATGCATAACTACACTGTACAAAATTTACTAGGATGTTTTGAATTATACACTCATGTTGCCTTATTCCTAACCAGATTGATATATACTCTTATGCTTCACTTCTGTCTCTGGTACAACCTCTGTCTGTGCGGTACCTTAAAAGTTTTTAAATTATATATAGCTATTATTTTATATAGCGAGTCTGATGTTGCTCCTGGGTCGATTACTCTTATTTGTCAATTTCATTAACAGATTAGCCACAAAATTTCTATCAATTTGCATTCAAAGGAAGTGTCATTGTGCATAATATCTAGGATGCACAAAGACACTTGACACGATTTAGTATGCGAATTTTGTGAGTGGGTCTATTAGAGTAGTTGAGTAAAAACTGAAAAACATTGATTGGTTTCTGTGGAAATTTAAGCAATATCGTACCTGTGTTATAACGCTGTTTTACTTTATGAACGTGTACCATGTTAAGCTAATAGTCCTATGGTATGATATTCTGGTGTTTCTATTGAAATGTCGACTATCTGTTTATCAATTTCAATCTTGACTTGTTTTGGCTTTCGTTTGCTTGTGTTTATTGCTGGTATTGATGTGAACTTGAGTTTACATTATATATATAAAATATAATTCTTTGCTGTAACTTTTAGAAATCTACGCCTTGCTTCTTTATTCGTTTTAGATAAATAAATTTTAATATGAAACCTTGAAATGAGCTGCTATGATCTACAGTGATAAGAAAGACTGAAAAGTCATAATAATGGTGAGTTCTTTTTTTCCGTGTTTAACTATATGGTTGGGGACCGTCTCAAGAATTCTGATGAAAAATCATACCATTTTCATCACTAAGTATGCACAAAGAGACTCCTGTATAAAATATATATGATTTTTCATACGAATTTTACGGATATTCCCTTATCTGTCAAGAGTTGATTTTTTAAGTAGTTTAAGTTATAACGGAGATGAAATGGACTGCAAACAATAAAGAAATGATTTTTTTTGATTTTTGTTTCTGTTTTAATACCTTTTAGGGTACCCCTATAAAAGATGCAAAAATTCCTGAAAATGCACCAAAGAGTTTATTGCTGGAAAAACATGTATCTTACATTAAAGCATACCAAGAAAAAAAAGACGATTTTGTATGTTGTATGCTTTTCTTATACTTATATCAAAATCCTGTGCCCAGTTGTTCGTAAGGGGATTAAATAACGAGTAGCTTTAATCTTGTATTAAATCCTACTTTAACCAATCAGAATTGATTAGAAATCAATTCTGATTGGTTAAAGTCAAATTTAATACTGGATTAAGCTAATCAGAGTGTAATCCACGTTCGAACCACCGGGTCTTATCAATTTCAACTTAATATTTTCTTGCATCCTTTGCATGCACAAAGGCTCTCTCACTAATTTGTATCTTATATAATATGTATCCTAAGATGTAATTCTGAGTTAAAACCTAATGAGGAAATTTCGTATGGCAGCTCGACTATTTTTATCTCGGAAGAAAGATGTTTGTGTGTATACTTCGGATGGATAAAGTGAACTATCCAATGTAAAACCGAAGCAATGATATTTGGTACATCTAAACGTCAATCAATGCAACCAGATACACTGAATATCTATTTTGCTCACCAGGCAATTCAATACATACCATCATTTAAATACCTGGGAATAGTAGTTGACTCCACTTTAAATCTTAACTCATACAAAGATCAAGTACATAAAAAATGTACTAGTACATTAAGAATCCTCTACAGAATAGGACCATTACTGAACTCCCATTGTGCAATGACTATTTTACCGGTCAACGATTTTACCTTTGCTTACTTTACTGTGGAACCCTTCAATTGCATACAAACAAAACTCAACAAGACTTGATGCATTCCATCTCCGAGCCCTGAATTTATGCGGTCTAAATCCAACTGAACAAAAATGCGTGCCTTCACCAGTTGCCTCCAACGCTTTCCACTCATTGATGCTTGTGCACCAATGCTTGAATGGGGAGGTGTGTAGTAATTTCAAAGAGTACTTTGAAATTGCTAACCATGGTAAGAGCACACGAAATGTTGGATCTTAGCTGAAGCTTCCAAAATTTAATCTAGAGTATACTAGAAGTTCCTTTCGTTACATTGGAGCGTCGTTGTTCAACGAACTTCCATTGAACGTAAGAACTATTGTTGATACTGACGATTTTAAACGTGCCCTTCACCAACATTTCGTTGGTTGAAGCCATATATCTCACTGCGTGCCAGTCAACATATATAAATTAACACCAGTCACACTTTAATACGTATTTATCGTATTTTATCGTATCTCATCGTATTAATGTTTGATATCTCATTAATGTTTGATATAAATACTTAATAATAAAGTACCATTCCTCTCTTATTACGTCATAGACTTTGATGACGTCGCCAATTTTAATGTCAAATTAAAAAATATTTTATTCTAATTTTTTTTTCAAAAGTGGTCCCATTATCTCTGATACTTTACTCAAGTCACTTGTTACATGTTCCTTAGGGTGAAATACATGCTACTGCTTACTTTTACTCCTTGGAAATTCGCCTGTGATAATAAAAGTATAACTTAGCAAGGTGTGAAAGCAGTAATTATAGTAATATTACGAATAATGATGACGCCATTGTTATGACGTTATAATGACGTCATCGGTAATTATAAGCGTCACATATTATAGTGACATGCTAAATTGTTTGATTGATTCCAAAGGAAGATAGATTATACCAAAAAGGAAGGCATATTATTCGACAAAAATGATGTCATATTTCATAAATTTTCAAAAATTGAATAATTTAATGACAGGTGTCTCGACAAATGACCCCTAACATTTGAACCGGGCCATAATGTTTTACGAAATCTTGACAAAATGCGTGAAATAGATAGAAACTAAAAGTCACAAAATTACAAGTCCGTAACTAAACCCTAAAAAAAGTTACAGTAAAAAATATCATAACATTGTGTTTAAACATCTTTCAAAGATGTTTAAAGGAAAAACGAAACCATGCTATTAATTGCTATTGCCTCCTTATAGATCTTCCCGTTTTAGGGACTGTCCACAAATTCGTATCGCAATTCGTAATATTTCCATCACAGAAAAAGTGTTTTTGTGCATAAAAAATATGCACAGAAACATTGCTTTCGTATAAAAATTAATACGAATTTCCTTACGAATTCTGTGGACGGTTCCTTATAGAGATCACTTTTACTTAAATTTCATATCGAAAATTCTATTAATAATGTTTCACAAATCCTTTCATTTTCTCCTCAGATGAAGTATCATCGTGTATGCAAATTATGCACAGAGATACTTTTTCTGAATGAAAAGTGATATGCATTGATGAGAAATTCAGAATCGAGTTTTTGCGACGAATCTTAAATTTTACAGGAACATATTATGACGGAATTCCTACGTATGAGTGGTATTTATTGGGGACTTACTGGGATGGCATTGATGAAGAAACTTGATTTGATGAACAAGCATGACGTGCTAGAGTTTGTTGACACATGTAAACATCCAAATGGTGGCTATAGTGCAAGTGTCAATCATGATCCACATTTGTTACATACTTTGAGTGCAATCCAAGTATGTTGCTTTTCATCTTCAAGTCTGTATAATCATATCTGAGAAATCCTTCAGGAAGTCAGTTTAATAAGTTTATTCTACATTCTTTCCCGATGTGCTACTGTATTGCGTTTTCTTGCCTTTTAGAAAAGATAAGTATATAAAAGATGGAGCTCACTTCTTTGTTTCGCATAAAAGTAGCTTACTGTACTTATAGTATGTAGAATGCTTACATAGAGAATGCTATAAACTGTGCAACAGTGCTATCAACATCAATTTAAATTATGTCGGAACGTCGTGATAGGCTTTTAATCAGATTCAAGCAATAACTCTTGTGTTATCAAATTCAAGAGTCTAATTTTAGAATAAGGGTAACTTGTCTGTAACTCAGCCCTAATACTAAGTATGTTTTGCACTAATTTACGTAAAACAAGCACTTTTCACTTACCTTGCGCCTGCAGTTAGTGTTGAGAAATACGGATACAGTATGTCGAAGTTGTGTTTAATGAAAATTCATTTAGATACTTGCGCTATACAATGAGCTGGACAGGATGGATAGAAATCAAGTAGCATCCTATGTTGCTAGCTTACAACAACCAGATGGATCATTTATCGGAGATAAGTGGGGTATGTAGTCATAAATATGTATCTCAGGGGAAGTCTCCCTGAAGTGAAATTTTGTTTGTTAATTTTAAAAACAGACTTCAAATTATTAGCTCCATTAATATTTTGACTCGTTAACAATATATGTTGCTGTTAAAAATAGTCTTTGACCAATAAGTTGAAGCTGGCTAAAGTTCGTCTTAGTTTAGATTTAGGCTAAGCTATTCACACAAGTCTTAAATTCAAAACGGCTGTAAAATTGATGAGGGTTTCTATAAATTTCTTAAACTTCATTTTTTGGCTTTGTTTTACTTCGGTCATAAACATTCTTTAACCCAGATTACTGAGGTTCCTGTTGGTTAAGGGTGGTAAATTATATGACCTACAGTATTAAATTGTATATGTTTTCTAGGTGAAATTGATAGCAGATTTTCATTCTGTGCTGTAGCTGCTTTAAAACTTCTGGTAAGTGTAACAAATGGTTCAAGATTGTTTTGTTTAACAAAGCGTTTCATTTTTAGCCTAAAGTCACTTCTTCTGAATGGAAATTGCTCGGAATGAAACAAATTTATGTTACAAATCTTGTTACAAACCCTTAGTAATGGATTACATGCTTTGTTGTTAGTAAATTGCAGATGCTTGAAAAAACACGCACCTTAGAAGTCTGAGGTTCTCTTTTCAAGCACCTAAATGTTTTAAGGTAAAATAAGAACATCAAATAAAGCAACAAAAATAAGTCAAAACAAATATGGCATGTAGCGATATTCTAACGATGATTTTGATGAAATTAAGTAGCTGAAGTTTACACAACTTAAAAGCAATTATAGAGGTCCATAGAATTCTTGTTGTTCAGGCCGTTAGAAAATCAATGAACAACCTCTAACTGCAACTCATGCAATCATAAATGAATTTTCTCCTCAAAAGAAGTATGTCAGAAGTACCAGCCTCTGAGCTCAAAATTTACAATTGAAACGAGCTTTTATCAGGCAATCCCTTAAACAACGTGTTTTCAATAGCGACTTAGGCTATATATTATGATATGTATTATTTATAATTGTTTTAAACAAACACCAATCATCCTTATGAAACTACAATCTGATACGATGTTTGAAGGGAGCGCAGCGTCCGATTTGTTGAATAAGGGCAATTTTTTATGTAAAAAAATCCTATTATTTAATTTTTTTAATATTCTTTATAAGGACAATTCCTTTTTCATTATTCAACGGGTAGCATCCGATTGTCGGATCTTCAACGGGTAGCATCCGATGTCGGACCTTCAGCGGGTAGCATCCGATTGTCGGACCTTCAACGGGTAGCATCCGATTGTCAGACTTTCAAAAAGGTCTGTAATAGACACGCACACGCTCTTCTGTGATGAAAATTGATACAAATATTTTAAATTATTTTCCCTTTGTTTCTAGGGGAAGCTAGATGTGATCAATGCTAGTAAAGCTGTTGATTTCATAGTCCAGTGTATGAATTTCGATGGAGGGTTTGGAGTTTCACCTGGATCTGAAACACATGCTGGACAGGTAAAATTAACCCTTTCATACTAAAGTGGGTTTTTTTGTTCTTTTTTATAGGGATCGCTCAAAACAAGGTCATAAGACCACTACGGGGTAAAGAGCTACATAAGAAGGAAAAATTTATGACAGAAGATAAGAATTTGCGTTGGTTTTGAAACCTCTGTAAATCCTAAAAGACCGGAAAGTAATTAGAGGGGAGAGAATTCCACATTGATGACGTGCGTGGAAAGAAGCTGTTACCATATAAATACTTATTACACTTAGGCAACTTTACAGTGAATGAGTGTGCACTTTGTGAGGATCTAGTAGCTCGTTGGAATGTTTTGAGTGGTGGAACAAGTGAACAAAGCTCATGTTAAGGATTATGCATTCGTTTAATGTTATAAAATTCTCAACATTTCTTATTTTATCTTTTCCTTATCTCATGTTCAACAATTCTTACCTTATTCATATCTTTCCTTTCAAAGATTTGCATCCTAAATTGTTTAGTTTTAACTCGCGAGCAGTGTCTTTGTACATATATTTAAAAGTACGTTGTATAAAAAGATACTTCTCCAGAGAGGTGATTGGATAGGACGATATCAGCGTACATCAAATGATGTCAAATATTATATTAAAATGAAATCACCATACCTTAAAATAGCATTCCTCTCATATTTTGCATACAAGTGTACGTAATGGCACAGCACAAATAAAACCAGAATATGAAATGTTTGAGACCTATATGTAATCTTACTTTAGGTTTATTGCTGCGTTGGAGTGTTATCAATCACAAATTCTTTGCATCTATTAAATCCTGATCTGCTGGGTTGGTGGTTATGTGAACGACAGTTACCATCTGGAGGTCTTAATGGCAGACCAGAAAAACTACCTGACGTTTGTTACTCGTGGTGGGTGTTAGCATCTTTGAAAATATTAGGGAAAATTAATTGGATAGATAAGGTTAGTTATACACATTTTTTGCAGCTTTGCATTTTGATGCCCTTAAAGTTTAAATTTTCTGTTTGGGGATTAAATGGTAAATAATGTTAAAACCCTTTATAATGATATCAGGAAACGTTTATTTTAATAAGGGCAATAAGGGCAACAACGTGTAAAATAGCCCTTTTATGTAAAATAGTCCTAAAAATATTTAGTTTTCTAAGAAAACTTGACGCTCGATTGTTGGACGCGTAAATGGTCCCGAGTAGTGAGTGGATAGCTAGTAGCGTACTTTTTGTTTTACGAATCCTTTCTTAAAAATCTAATATGTAAGCATCAGACTCAGTAAGAATTCATTATAGGTTAAAGCTTCCTTTTCTGATACCACCACCATATCTAAGAATTGGCCAGAAAAGGTTTTGATTTTATGTGCCGATTGGTCTATTAACATATAAGATTTTATTTTTATAGGATTTTAAACGTAAAAAATCCCAAACAAACGTAAAATACCGTATTCCATCAAATCAGCGCCCCCCTCCCTTTTGGAACAAAATTCTTTATGAGCTCACCTACTCCCGAAAAAATATTGGAAATTACTCTAAAATACGGTAACATTATTTTAAATATTATCTCAAACAAAGTTGTAGGACGGATTGATATGGACGACAATTTTCTCTTTAGGAAAAATTAGCTTCTTTTATACTCGCTTCTCAAGACGACGAGACTGGTGGAATAACAGATAGACCTGGGGATATGGTATGTATTACTTCTCTCCAGTTTTACTTGCTATGTACTGAAGTTCGTTTCATTTCAATCAATGGCTGTTGCTAGTTTCTGTATCCATATCGAACGTCTTTAATTTTTTGCTCATTTTATTTGTTTTTGTACTGACATCAAGGTACTATAATTCTTAACGTTGCTTGTTAGCATAAAGAGATATCTCAGCAAACACAATTTCAAAAATGGACGTCCTAGCGACATCTCCAGTCCACGACGTCGGTTTCGTCGTTAGGATGTCAATTTTGATCCTGTGTCTTACAACCACTAATTAATTTCTTGTGTTAACGTTTGTATTTGGCTATCAATATCATTAGAGCCACATTACCATCTCCTCATTGTATAGAAGTTGGTATCAATTATCGTCGCAGAAGGAGTTTCTTCGTGCATACTTTGTATGTACGAAGACACTTCTTCTGTGATGAAAACGGTTCAATTATTTTATTTTCGTAGGTGGATCCATTTCATACTTTATTTGGTGTTGCTGGTTTGTCGTTGCTAGGTTACTTCCAAGAGGGTAGTATCGAAGAAGTTGACCCAGTGTTTTGCCTTCCAAAATATGTCATTAAGAATTTAGGGATACACACGCAACTGTTGTCCTAACAAAGAGAAAATATACGAGTCTGGCTGATTGTTCGACTATCACATGTCTAATGTTTGGGTTTTACGTCGAATCTGCATTGGCTGCATTTACAAAATACCACATCAGAGACATAGCCATAGTAATTGTCTCAGGATAGATGAAATAATGCTACAGCTGGTTCATCTTTGTTTCAGTTTAATAGAATTTTCAAGATTTCGGGATAAGCGTCTTTATGTATACAAATTATTATACACTTCTCACGAGTTACAAATAACGCAAATACGATCAAAGATAAGGACCGTCCACAAAATTCGTATCCTAATGCGAAGCGTTTTCGTCACAGAATAAGTGTTTGTGCATACTACCTTAAGAGAAGAAATTTTCGCGAGAATTTAATTTCGAGAATCGAAATAAACAGGATTTTTCGCGGGAATTTAATTTCCTAATTAGAGCTAAAAAAATACGCAGTTTTTCGGACGTTTCATAACTATCTGTAATATCTTCAGCGACAAGTACAAATAAATATAGAAGAAAAGTAAATTTATTTTTTATTTATTTTTTCTAACTATTTGAAATATATATTTTACCCAGACGTACCATTCACTGGGAGTTCAGAAGAAAAGTGAACGGGGTTAAAAACGATAGAAAGATACTACAAAGATCGCTGATAGCATGCATACATCTCTTTGGCATACCACCCAGCATCCAAGTTGATGCCGTGAGGTTGCAAAGTTTGCAGCTTGCATATCCAACGATATTCATGGTATTTTCGGGCTTCAGGGGTTGTCCGTATCTAAGTCGTGGCCTTCACCAAAATGTTGTGATAGTTCAGTATTATGTAGCCTTTTCTTGACATCATACCTATGTTGTGAAAAACGATCACAAAGTCTCTTCCCAGTTTGTCCTACATAGGCTTGTT